>CM026208.1:25680924-25730924 GCA_014839995.1 Xenentodon cancila | reverse complement strand
GAGCTTTCTACGGGTTGGGAAGAATAGGATGGAAAAGAGAGAAAGAAGCTTAATCACTCCTGTCTGTTTCATGCAAACACACCCCACGCTTCCCAACACAAACGACTCAAGAACGTGTGATCAATTTGACTTGTTTATGCATCATCGCCATCTTTGAAAAGAACCCTCATTGGGCGGGGACAAGAAATGGATGCGGATGACAGAAAGATGGACTGACAGGTGAAGAAGGTGGGATAGAGGGATGAAAGAGTGAAGGAAAGAGCGGCAGAGGGGATTTGAGAGCCAGAGATGATAGAGTTGGGGTGGTTTATCTGCGACATTCCTTGTCATCATATATGTAGATGGCTTTTGAAGTTTGTGTTCCTGTGGCTGGTAACGCACCGTGCACCCGAGTGCGAAACTGACTCGAAACACCCTCAGCACCTCGCTGTGCCCAGTTAGTCTGCGGCGGCTAATCGCGCTTGGCAGTACACATTCTGCTTTAATTTTAGCCATAATGGAGATGAGAGGGGAGAACTGATACTTTAAAGAGCAGGCGACAGTGGAGGCAAAAAAAAGAAAAAGAAGAGGGGAATGAAAAGAGTGAAAAAGGACAGAGGGAGAGGGAAGCTGTGAAGGTGATTAGTTGTACTGGCGGATCTTTGCGGTGGAGGAGGTTGGAACACTAATCCTTGCTTTGGTTGGAGACATTTTCGCGCAGTAGGTCCCTTCTTTCCGCCCCCTCTCAATTTTAAGCCCCGTGTCAAGCTCAAGCCCTTCTTTTCCAGCGCTCACTTGCTCTCATTTCCTCTGCCTTCTGGCAAGCCCTGCTATTTATAAGAAAAATCATTTTTCTTCTTCTCTCCCTCTCCCTCTCCCTTTCTCCTTTAATTCTTCCCTGGCGTGTTTGATTTTCTGCCCTGCTTAGAGAAGGTGCCCAGATGAGTGGCAGGCAGCCAGGGCTTGTCTCTTCTCTTCTCCGCTCCCCTTCCCACTCCTCACTTTCCTCCTTTTCCTCTGTCTTCCCTCAAATGTGCCTTTTAACAGAGGCTGCTGTAAAGTACACACAATTTTACATTCAAAATCAGTAGCAAGCTGCTAATGTTGCATATTGATGACTACCTCATATTCGAATAAGCATTCCTGCCGTTTTGCATAACCAGTGTAGCTGCGCGACTTGGCCCTTTTCCCGGACAGTAAGCCTTAGATTGTACAGTATGACATCATTTATCCAGTGATTATTTGATTGTTTTGGCTGTTTTCTAATTTGATGGATCTCAGTGCTGTCTCCTAGCTGCTTTCTGACTAGGCCTATTTTTTAGACTCCAGTTTGAAAACGACATACTTAATTTAGCTCAGCAAACTACCAGGTGTATTTGAATAAATTTGGTATCAAAATAAAGCTTAACACATGGGATTATAGACGCAGAAATTATGAAGAATAAAGAACAAAAAACCAAACAAAACATCATTTCTGTCTTGGATTTATGAAAACACTGTAACGTCTCACCATCTATTGTATTCTATCGTCTAAAAAGTGCTTTTAAAGACATTTTTGAGGAGAAAACTTTAGACGGATTGTGCTACTGAGATTTTTCAATTAGGAACTATAGAACTTTTTTTATTGGATATGCATATACGTAATTAAATGTCGGAATTCCTTTTAAATGCGATTTGGTGTGGTTGTATCAGTCGACCTCTTCAGGGTTTTACGATGCGCCCCCTGATGGAGCGTTTGGTCCATTGCAGGTGTTTGCGCGAGGTCACATCTCAGGAATAGCGGATTTGGGTGATTGACGCCTCTAAAAACTCTTTACAGCTAAAAGAATTGACAAGCTTTTCACAAATCCATGTCACTTCAAAAATGATCCAGTAAGAGCAGTACAAACATTTTATCCTTCTTCAAGATGGTTTACGATTGTTCAAAACCATTACGTTCCTATCAGTAACAGAAACAATCAAAAAGAGCAAAAATAATTCTGATTTGACATGTAGAGGTGGAAAAACATGAATCAGGTGGAGCATGCTCTATGATGGGCAAACATGTACGGTAAAGCGGGATTCAGAGTTAGGCTGGATGAAGTGAAACTGCTTTTTCGTAGTCGTTTTTGCCTGCTGGCTCTGAGGTTGGTGATCCTTGCACCATTGCAATCTGCAGAGTTTCAGCTTTTACGTGATAGCAGGCTTTCACTTGTATCGTGTAGCAGCTGGTCACTAGTGCCGGTTTTCTTGGCAACGCCACATTCTCATCATTCCTTAATATGTTCACTTAGCTTGATTGCAGCTGGAACTGTGTTTTGTTTGGGTGGAAATGGTGTTTATAGGCTTAAAGCTGAGCGTTTCTCCTATTGTTTGGTCTCCTGCATGCGTATACTGTATTATGCTTGATGTGATTAAATATGGCTTGAATGATCTCTGTGTCATCTGTCCTGGTACCAGGGGCGGTCGTTAGGAAGAGGTTAAAGACATCAGCATCACTTTTTTGTAATCTGTTCAGTTAAGTTGGAGTGAAAAAGATGTATTTAGCACACCACTCCTGATGGACCACTGCCTTTATGACTTCTACGACTGCTTCAGATGTTTGCTCTGAATGATGTTAATCAGGACAAAATAGCATATATATAGTAGCTTTGGCCTGCCTTGATGCATATAAATAAAACTGCACTTTTCACATTTACATTCATGCCAAACACTTCGGGGCCTGTCAGTGCTTGAGGCCAGATATCATCCAAAGTGCCATTGATTTGTTTTTCCTTTGGCTTTTTTCCATGGCTTGGGAAATGAATCATGGCTTTTTTGTTGTTGTTGTTGATGCTGTTCGCCTTGGCATCATCTGTTTAATCCATACAATCCTCGTTTTCCATAAATAACAGGGCAGAACTTGGCTTGGACTGGCTTGTAACAGCGAGCGTTTTTGTTCTCAAAAGGACGACAGGCGCTTCGAGGTGCTTCACACACACACACACACACACACACACACACACACACACACACACACACACACACACACACACACACACACACACACACACACACATCCTTAATCACTCTTTCAGAGGCAGATTAAATTAAGTGAATGCACCAAAAAGAAGCAAGCCTATATCTGCAAGGCTACAAGTTCAAACTTTACCATGTGTGTTAGACCGTAATTGAAGAGCACATGAATGTTTGAAACGTGACAGTAACCTATCAGGTTTGTGAATAACACAGTTGATGAGGTTTATGTTACACAGGATGTCTTATTGAATTTATAGCCTTTATGTTCCTCTTGCTCTTTTATCCCTTTTTTTACCCAATTTTCCATTGCGAAAGAGGGCAAACATTAATTTGTCTGGCCTTTGAATGACCAGAAGAGAAAAGGGTCAAATTCCAGTGTTCATTCCAGCATCGCTTCATTTCATGGTAAACTATGTACAGCTGGATAACGAGAGCTCTGGGAATGCTAGTATAGATTTTTATTTCACAGTCCTGTGAAGAAACAAAAAGGGACAATAAACAAATACGAGCTAAAATGGATCTGTTGAAAATTAAAACTTAATATTGGTTGTATTTAAGCAAACTATACAATTAAATGTGAATGTAGATAATTAACATGAATGCAATCATTTTTAAAAGCTAATTTTTTAAAGCTTTGAAAGCTTTTTTAACAATAGATTTTTTGGTATTTCTTCAATATTGTTTAACATTTGATTAAAAAAAAGAGTCTCCTATCAGTATTGAAGTGGATGAAGTGTGTGTATTTCTAGAGGATGCTTTAAACACTAATGCACATGGTGGAAGTCGTGCCAGGTGTGTGTCGCGGACGTAAGCTGAGTAAGCTTGATAATTGTGCCACTTAGCAGGTCCAAGCTGTGTGAATGTACCTG
Source organism: Xenentodon cancila (assembly GCA_014839995.1). Taxonomy (NCBI): domain Eukaryota; kingdom Metazoa; phylum Chordata; class Actinopteri; order Beloniformes; family Belonidae; genus Xenentodon; species Xenentodon cancila. The sequence goes on along the minus strand of CM026208.1, from coordinate 25,727,079 downwards.
CAGATAATCTTCCCCAGCTACAGGATCTGTGGCCAACATCTGCCACATGGCAGCGTCATGATTTCCATCCCACGATTTCAATAGTGTCGCTTCAAATCCAGAAACGCTTTCACACGTTCGCATAATGTTGAACTTCACGTTTTTCAGAACTAGTTTGCTCAGTTGGAGAAGAAAAAAGGAACGAAATGCTTAATTTTAGCAGTTGAGCTGGAGAGCCAGTTTAAAAGTATACTTATGTTTAATAGTTGCAGTGAAGTATTTTTTTATTCTTTGATTTTGAATTTACCCAAAATGAATCTCAGTATCTCAGTCGGGTCACCTCTTGGTTCTACTGGGCACAGAAGGCTCCACGTTATTAACAAGTTTAGCTTAAAATTTCAAGATCACACGAGAATCTGGATGTTCAATGATGTAATTACAGAACAAAGTGGGTGTCGACCAAGACAATGCTTGACCTCTAAAATGAAACTCTCCTCATCTGGCGGTGAAATCTCATCTGAGACCCTCTGACTTGATTTCCTGCGGCCTTCCTTCACAGGCTGCTCTTTGGGTTTTGTCTTGATCGTCAGTTTGGTGTATGGTTTTCTACCAGTAACCTGACGTGGCTCACTCACAGCCAATCACAACAGCAGGCTTGGCGTGGATCTTTAGCTGTGGAGGGTCACTTCTGAGACACTTTGGTTGGACCTCTCTGACTACAGCGGCTGCGATTCATGAAGTTTGGTCCATCGCAGCCAAATCACGGCATCTCCATGCCTTGTTGGACCGAGGAACAACGTCTGGTTTCAGAGCTGAAGTCAATGTGGAGATCAGAAAAATGAAAGCTCCCCGAGTGACCACTACAGGATGGTTGCTTAAGTGAGTCAGTCTCTGTCCCCATGTTCAACATATTTACAGTCTTTTTGTCTACATAGCTATACTTATTTTGAATGGTCATGGTTACACAAGATGCCTTCAAATACACGAAAAACAAACTACTAAAGATGTCAAACTTCCCATAAAGTCAGTAAAGGACGAATCTGTCAAACACTCTTCAATTGATACCTTACCCCACCCCCACCCCCACCCCCACCCCCACATCCCAGACAAAAAAACTGCAAGATGTCCCTTTCCTCAAGTAACTTTACACATAAAGAAGGAGAAAATCTCTCTTAATCCTCTCACTTTCGTGCACTAGGTCATGGCACAAAAAGAATAATGTGTTCAGTCTCCCTGAAAGTAAGTCATCCGGGAATTTAGCTCTCCACTCTTTCTTTGGTTTTGCTTTGTTTCGTTTTCCTTATGAGGAAGCGTTGCATTCTTAAAGTCACTGTCTGGCAGTGTCCCTGCCAACCGGCCAAACTCCTTCACGCCGGGAACTGGATGAGCGCTGGACGATAAAAGGAGCCAAACCTTAAGAGCTGTGTGTCAAAGAAGGTGAAGGGAGAAGGGAGCTCAAGGAGGAGGGAGAAGGGGAGGACAGGCTGGGGAAGCAGAGCTTCATCTTTTAATGGCAAGTGTGTGAGAGGAGAATGCTGAAAGACGAAGGCAGAGGAAGACAGAGGGACTGTTTAGTTCTGATAGATATTGATAGAGATTGTAATGAATGTGGTGAGACCATGGCACCCTAAAGCGCTGCAGTGGTAATGCAGGGTGACAGTGTATTTGTACTAATAACCCCTTAAAAGTGGTGATAAAATACTCCACTCCCCTTCTGGAGCCCCTGATGGATGTGCTGGGAGTAATTAAACTCCATTAGACTGCGAGTCCACTTATTGTGTGCATGTGTGCTAGTGTGTGTGTGTGTTTGAACGTCTTAAAACACCACTCCCTTCAGGGATCAGGCTATTCCAGGTAGAAGGGCAAGTGTACAGCCATGGTCTGAGTGTGTAGGAGGAATCAGCATTGGTGTGTTGTTAGAGGAGGCTGCGTTATGACACAGAGAACATCCTTCGGATCCGTGACGGTGAGCGTGTGCTGGCTTCTCACTCTGGTGAATTCCCAAGGTTCGGAGTGCACAGTAGGTGTAGTGTTGGAGTTGACACATGGCGGTGTTTTGCTGTTGACAGGGAAACGCTCTCTGCTGCGCTGCTGTTGTGGTTTTTTTTATATATATACCACAGGAGACGTTTTGACTCAACACTGAGCCAGGGGAGAGGCCTGCGGCAAGACCACCGTACCAGGCTCACTGGGAAAGGCATCAGTCCTGCGTGTACTGTCATGTTACTACTACTACTACACACACACACACACACACACACACACACACACACACACACACACACACACACACACACACACATGCAGCAGTTGGGGTGGGTTGAAGCAGTTTGAAGATAGAGTTGTCTGCAGACATGCTCCTCTGGAAGAACATGTTCAAAAATAAATTCTTGAATAAATAATTCTTGTAAATTTTTGGAAAACAAATTGGCAAAGTGCAAAAGCAGAGTGTAACTAATTGCTGTTCCTGAAATATAGAAAAATATTTACATCAAGTACCTGCTTTACTGTATTTCATCCTAAACCACATATTCAGCTGCAAATGTTCTCCTGTCACCTCAGTGTGTTAATCATCAAATAAAGTGATTAAAATAAAGTTTTTAGCTTCTTTACAGGACGAGTTTGACATCTGAAATTTAGAACTTTAGAAATATTGTATTTATTAAAAAAATCTCATACAGAAGTAGAATTTAAAATGCTTGGATTGCTTTACCTCATTAGAAATGATTTTTAATAATGATCATAAAAAGACTCTTAGGTTATTTTTCACTTCACTATAAAAACAACCGTTTCACAGTTCTACTATCTTGTGTAAATGTTTAAATTATTGAATCAATATAGAATATAAAAAGCAAACTGAGAATAATAACCCTAAATTGCAGCCTCGTGTACTGAGCTTCATTTACATTAGCTATAAACATTTTCAGCATTAAATACATAATGATATAAATAAAATGGTGTAAAAGTCAGAGGGGACAAATTTTATTTAAGAACCTGGGAAGGCGTATTTGTGCTTCCCATTTAGTGCTTTTGAAGACATAAACTCAGTGCATTTATGTGAAATAGGGAAAAACATTTTTTTAATTAGTTTTATTGAAAACGTAGTTTTAAAATGCTTGTTAAGATCTTAGTCCAACTAAAACTAAACAAAACTGAACCTCTCATAATCAGACTAATCCTTCTGGATAATGCAGTTGAAGTTGAGCAAACCCCTGCATAAACACGCTCAGGCTGCAACCGATGAACGTGGTCGGAGCATGCTCCACAGTTCCCGCCCCTCGGCTTCGACCTGGAAGAAACCGACCGCCATGCAGAGAAGAAAAGAGACAACGTAAGCACAACAAATGCACAAAATGCACAAATTTGTAAATCTATCCAGTTCACTGTTTTCACCATTGCTCCAATTTTCGTCCGCCAGCTAAACCGAAGATTTATCTGTTGTTTTGGTGTGTGGTGGAAAACGTCAACTGGGAACGTTCAATGCTAACAAGCTAAACAGTGTCACCATGTGCATGTTTACTGGGTGAGAGAAGAGTCCTATTGACCTGGTCCATGATGCTGTGGAGGCCAAAACAGTCTTTGAACCAGGCTGTAATTTAATTCATTTATGCTATAGAGTTGTACATTTTACATGGTGTCAGTGGAGATTGACTCGCTTTAGGAGCCAGCCCCCAGTGGTCAGTCAAGGAACTGCAACATTTCTTACAGGACTTTCCCTAAAACAAATAAACTGCTGTTTTAAATATTTGATACGTTTTTCGCAAGCATAATCAATTAGTCCTTGTTAATTCTTGAACTTAACCTCCTGACTTGTTCGGCTGACAGGAAATGTCAGAGAAGGTGCTTCATGTTGACGTGACTATCCTTTGCAGAAGTGTCATTGTTCATTGTATTTCAGTACCACAACACAAAGCTGGCACTGCTCTGCCAAAGACGTGCTTCACGTTTGAATATCTCAACCATTTAGCCTTTAACTGAATGTCAGCATCCTCTGCTGTGGTGTGTTGACCAAGACTAGTCAACCGCTACACTAGTTCACTAATGATAAGTGTTAGTACTGGGAGCTCTCCTCCCAGTACTAACACTTATCATGGTGGGGATTAGTGCTTCCTATCATTTTATCTGAGCGATCAGCAGCGAGCAAAATGCAACATAGATATGCACTTTTGATAATTTTTTTTATTTGTTTATTTAAAAGCACTGCCTCATCTGCTTAAATGAACCAGCCATCACTGCATTTGATTGTGGACGCCCTGCATCATGTCCGGCGCCCAGGTGGGTCCTCCTGCTTGCTGCAGCTCTGCTTTTAATGACCCTCTTGGGAACCCTTACCTGATGGGCCAGCTCCGAGCCAGTGTGTCCAGGTGCTTCAGCATAAGCATTTCATTAAAAATTGAAACCAGCGTTTTGCAGCAAAGCTCTTAGTGGACGTTGAGTAAAAGAAGAGGGTGGTGGGAGGGTGGGGATGGCGAATTAAAAAAAAAAAAAAAAAATCTGGCATAGGTCCAAATCTCAGTCTATGTGAGCTGCTTCTTCCTCTTCTACTTGTCTGTCTCGTTTCCTCCCTCCCCCCCTCCTCCATCTCACTCCTTTTCTCTCTAATCACACTCTGACTTTACTTGACCTTTCTGTGGCTAATTAGTCGGCTTGTGGGAAAGGATTGTGGGTAGTATATCCCAAGCAAAGATGATGATGATGATGATGATGATGATGCCGGCGCTACGCTGTTTTCTATTTTTTAAATTTTTGTTACAACTTGAAAATGTGCTTGTAGTTAATTCAGGGAGTGCTTTTTCAGACTGTAAACACAGTGGGTCACGGTGACCCGGCAGAGCTGGTCCGTGCCGGCTTCAGCATGTCGCCGCTGTCCTAAAGTGCTGCATTTCTCAGCACAATGAGGCAGGTTTACCGTCGGATCTGTTTTAGCTGAAGCGCTCTGTGTCAGTTGTAATGAGTGGGTGGAAAAGCCCTGCTAAATAATGTTGTTCATTACTTTACTAATATCATTTCACTCATCAGAAATGTGTATGCAGTTTCATCCGAACCACCGTGGTTTGTGTTTTCTCTTTCTTTTTTATGCGTGTTTGTGTGAACAGTTGAATGTGATCCGTACGTCGATGCCTGTTTGTGGCGCGTTGACTTGTGCCTTTAGGTGCTTCATGTTCTTCGCTCCACGCATAAAAGAATTAGCTTTCACACGCACACACACGCGTGCACGCGCGCGCACACACACACTCTCACACACACACACACACACACACACACACACACACACACACACACACACACACACACACACTGGAACGAGGTAAATGCACATGAAACATCCACCCACATATGGAGACACTCTGGGAGAACGGAGTGGCGAAAGCAGGTGTGCGCGTATCAAAGGGAATCCTGTTTGATTGACTGTGATGTCTCGGTGTCTGCCGCCTCATTATAACAACTCACATATGTTGTTTTTGAGTTAAATAATTCATCTGCTATTAGCCCAGAAAATGAACATTTGTAAAACTAAACTCGAAGTTCCAGTGGAAGCTTACGTAGCAGCTTTATGATTGTGGTCATTAGTGTTTTAACGTTGCAGCAGCATCTTGTAAAATGCATCATAACAAAAATGATGTGCACATACAAGCACGCAGGTGCTAGAAATGTTGCTTTTGATCAAAGTGAATCATTCTAGATGCTACAGCACTGTGCAACATTCTTAGGCACCCCAGTCCTGTTTAACCAATGTTTTAATGTCCATCTATGCTTTTTTTTTTTTTTTTTTTTTTTTTTGGCCTTCTTTATTAAGATATAATTGTGCTTCTTTCATAACTAATCAGCTAAACAATAACCTCTTAATACTACAGTGTATTGACTAATCTGTTGGTTTAAATTTGTCCATTTTTAAAGAATTGGATTTTTCCTCAGAAAACCAACAATAGCTGACCTCTAGAAAACACAACCACAAAATGAAATCACACAATATTCTGGACAAAATTACACACACAAAAAAGAAAAGTCCCTTTTAGCACGACCTCCTTAACTCTTTTTAAGGACAATGACTCATCCAGATGTCCAATATTAATTAAAATGTAATTTTTTTAGGTTCAACAACATCCAGATTCCTGAGGTTTGTTTTGCGCCAGTATTGTATGTATTAAAGTATGACAACTTAGATACATTTAGGGCTGTTTAATTATAGAAAAGTCATGGTCATGATAATGTGGATCCCTGTTGAAATCATGGTTATTTCAAATGATTATCCACCAGCTGCTGCAATTTGCATTATCAAACTTAACATATAAATAATAATATTTCAGGCCAAACAAAAAATAATTTTGGCAAATGTTGCCAATTCGGCTGGAGCTGCTCAAGTCTTTAAACATCTTTGCCCAGAAACACTATTATGACCTTTATTTATCAAATAATTAACTTTCTGATACAGAAATGAGTTAGGTCACTGACCTGGAGTCATTTAGAGCACAAAACAATAAATATGTGGTAATATAATTGTTTTGTTTTTCAAATACATTGTTGTGATCTGTGGGAACCCAAATTATAGTCACAATTAGAATTTGATTTATTATGAAAACAACTAAATTATAAATCTCATGTGGATAAAGAACTCTTCAAAACACATTTTAGACGGTGCAAACTTTAAAATAATCCCAGCATCAGCTAATAATAAATATGAAAATGTGTGTTTGGGCACATTTGTAAAATTATTCTAATGAAGGAGAAATTAACTTAGGACCCTAATATAGCAACCTAGATTTATAAATTAAATGAAATATGCTGGTTTATGTAAGATGCTCTGTTTTTGTTGTCGCTATTTTTTTTAAATACATTTCCATTATAGATTTTGAATTTGGACTAATTTGGAATAAACTGGATTATAAAATGATTACAGACAATTTGAATATAACTGGACTGAAATGAGTTGCATCTAACTTGTTAGGCTTTGAGGTGAATTTCGTTTGTGTCGTATCAGTGTGATACGACTAAATTCAGTTCAATCTGACAAAAATGATGCATCATACGCATATTTTGACATTGGCCATATCTTACATTGCCACCATAGTGAAGTTACTTTGCATTAGATTTCTTCCTTTTTTTTTTACCTTTTCTTTTTGTTAGTTTGTGTAATGTGGTGATCATTTGAAGTATGTAAATATTAGTTTTGGTTGAGGAGACAAAGTTTGGTTCCTTTTTACTGTTAGTACATTATTTTGCCCCTCCAACTCATGTATTCCAATGTTTAGAGTATAATTATTACTATTTTATAAGAGGAAAAAAATGTATAAGTAGCAATGAGCATGAAAAACTAAATCAATCTTACTGGGTTGTCCTGGCCCTTGTTTTGAAACACCACATATCTGTCACTTTTTTCCTTTTTTATAATGGCTTCAGCTTTATATCTCATTGCCTTTGCTGCTTTAATTCGCAGCTCTCCATCATCAGGAGGAATCGATCACACTCAAGCACACAGCACCTCTCACTTCACCTGGTACAGTACGCTCCGTTCCATCAAGTCACAATTCATCTCTCCGCAGCCAGTCAAATGCCTCAAACAACAAAATGCATTTTCAGTTTCTCACCCCAACGCACAACGAAATACCTGCTACTCTCCATCAAACATGCATCAATTAAGTGTTGATGTGAGGAGAAAGGACAATCTATAGTTTGGAGGATTTATTCAATTTGCATCCGTAATTGCGTGCAATTTACAAACTCATTATTTTACAATTTAGTGCATTTAACAGCAGCTGGAGGGCAGATAATGGTGGGGCCATAGGGGGCTTACACAGGCCCCAGATGGGCCCCCAAACATGATGCAAAGCACTAAAATGATGATGTTCATCTGTCTGACTTTAAAAAGTCGGATTTAAGAGGAGGAAGGAGTGAATAATTATGACAAGGAAAGTTGATAGGGGGAATGAGGAATCTTTTAAAAATGCTTATGATTTTTTTCCAACCTGATCGAGATACTCTGAATAATTTGTCATCCATGTGCACTCATACAGTATTGATTGGTCTGAATTGAGTTTTGATCAAATTATTTGTTGAGCTTGCATGAGTTTGTATAAACAGGGCTCATTAGCAGTGCAGGAGAAATTAAAGTCGTGTTGTAAATTTCCAGCACATTTCCGTGAAACCGTTTTAGTCTCTGATACTTTGAGGGTGACACAGCCTTTGTGCTTTTATTACATTTGGCAGTTGGACAAGAGCCATGAAAGTGTTGCTTTTTTTCTTTTCTCGCCTTCAGCAGCAAAGGTGGGCGGCGCGCTGCTTTTCAGGCCTCCTGCATGCGGGTTTGATCCGCAGGCAATGCCGCCTTGTTAAGCTCTAATGAAGTTCAAGGATTTTCAGAGTATGATGTTTAAAATTGGGGAGTCTGTGCCTGAGTGTGTCGCATAGCGCGGACGTGTCTGCGATGGCCTCTCCCTTCCCCATCCCCTCATAACTGATTGTTTACTGAGTGCTTCCCACCTTTTTTTTTCTTTCCTGAGCCTGTAAGTATAAAATTTTAATTAGGAACACTGACAGGTCTGGCATATGATCCACAGCCTTGCATCCATCACAGAAAGAGTCTTTCTCTTCTTCCTCGTCCGTCTGTCCCCTCCCCTCCTCCTCCTCGATCTCCCCTCTCCTGACGCGAGCGCCGGACTTGAGCAGCAGGTGCCATATTACTGTGTACAGAAAAGCAATTAGGCAGCATATTGGATGAATGAGGAGTGCATTAATATTAGCAAGTGCATTTGTCAGTGGCGTTTGATGCGAGTCCTTTTCTTTTCTTTCTGCAACATTAAGATTGTGGCGCTCATAAATTCACTGCTTAAACCACCATCTGCTGCGCTGTCAGCCCACACCGAGGAGAGAGGAGAGGAGAGGGGAGCCATTTATTCCCTTCTGTCTTTCTCACTGGGGGAAAGAGACTGAAAGACATGTAGATAAGAAGAAAATGCATTCGTTCTCTCCCTTTCTTTGCCTTTTCCCCTCTGTCTCTCTCTCTCTCTTTTTTTTTTTTTGTTCCACAGGGAATGTGGAATGTGTATTAGGATTTATGGAGATGCCTGGCACACACCAAGCGACAGTGCTCTTAAATCTGGCTTCTCCACTATTGTGGGAAGCACTGCCTTCTGCTTACCGACACATGCGTAGACACATCGCTCCTCACTGTGCACAACAAGGAGATAAATTCTTCCGCGTGTACCAGTTCAAACAAGCCCAGAGAATAACTTTCAATAAACAGGTGGTTTTGTCATCATAACTCAGTGTGGTGTGTGGCGGCAGAGGTTCAGCCTCCCTGTGACCTCCGTCAGATATTTCCTTCTTTTTCTACTCATGCTTTCATTTTCACACAACAGTTGCCCTGTGATATTCAGACATTTTTCTCGCTATCAACAAATGCACAAAGAACCAAAATCAACAATGAATTGAGGCCAAGAAATAAGCAGTGCATCTAAATCCATCTTTGATATAGTTCACTGCTGTTATTCAAAAGCAGGGACTGACACCTGAGTGAGCAGCTCTGTTGCACTGGACACATTCAATCACCTGCATGAACAAACATTAGATTGCTTTAACTCATCTGTTACCTCTGGCTGCTGTAATCACGTAATTATTAATAGTATAGTCATTTAAATATCTAACAAGCTACCTCTAAAATGATCACTGGTCCCGTGTGAACAGAATTTCCAAAAACACTCAAAGTTTCCAGCTGTTTTCACAAGTTTATTATCATTATTACAGGCTTCAAGACGAAGACCTTTTTTTTTCTTTTTACTCTTTTAAGAGCACAAACACAAATTTAAGGGCACATCTAAAGGACATATTCAGAGCTAAATCAACCCTAGGTCTATTAACTAGATGCATTTGAGTGTAAACCTTCACTTGGGAGCAAAACAACATGAATCAAAAAGGTTTTAGCTAGAAGGGAAAATGTCTTTACAGGATAAAAGCGCTAGCCCAGAGAGCAAGTAGTGATGCTGGAATAAATCAATATTTTAAGCCTCTAACAAGACTCAAAAATGTCACTCCACTTAAGTGGTAGTGTGGAAAGGGTCCCAACAGATGAACCAAGGTCATTTTCACTTTATATGTGTACAAAAAGTGTATAAAAAGGGTTGACTTGTTTTTAGCAGACGATGACTTCAGCGCGCTGCCGTCTTAACGCCTTATCAGTTGACTGCCGACAGCCGGGTGCACTATTGTCAATACACGAAAAATGAGCATGGCCTCTGCTTCCCCTGAACTGGATCAGCGCGACAGTTCTGGTTCAGTCTGCAGGCCTGTTATGAGTTTGATTATTTGAGCCATTTTCAATAGATTTAAGTGTAACAACTGGACTTAAAGATTTCAGGCCACACGGGTAGAGCTGCGTGGAAGACACGAAGCACAACTATTCCAGAAGTAACTGACAACAGCTACTGGTTTCATCATTTTTCAGTTTATGTTTAATACCAGTTGTGAATGTTTATATTTTGAGTTTTTATATCTCATAAAGGCAGCACGGTAGCTTAGTGGTCCTCACAGCAAGAAGGTTCCTCGTTCGATTCCCAGCCCGCTGGGTCTTTCTGTGTGGGGTTTGCATGTTCTCCCTGTACTTGCGTGGGTTCCCTCCGGGTACTCCGGCTTCCTCCCACAGTCCAAAAACATGCAGGGTAGGTTAATTGATCATTCTAAATTGCCCGTTGGTGTGAATGTGAGTGTGCATGTTCGTCTGTCTTTCTATGTGGCCCTGCGATGGACTGGCGACCTGTCCAGGGTGGACCCCTGCCTTTCACCTACTATGCGTTGGGATAGGCTCCGACAGACCCGCGTGACCCGGAGAATTAAGCAGGTATAGATAATGGATGGATAGATATTTCATAAGAAAAAAAAGTGATGATATCATTAACAGCTTAATAGTTTGTTTCATGACCTTTTGGACTGTAGTGCTCTTGGTGGACATCCACAGTGGGACCTATTGTTTAACTGTTGTTTAGGTGGTGACACCAGAAAAGACCTCTGTGCCGGTCCGTCGGGGGTCCCACAGGAGCATCGACTGTGAAACACGAGCAGCGTTCGCATGGTAGTGTAGAGCTGCATGTGTAGAGGACAATCCAAACAGTCGCAGCTGTCTCTCAGTGCGGTTAACAGCACGAGCCATATTATCTTTAAAATAAGAAGACTATGTTCTGTTAGGTCTTTATTCACAGCTCTGTAGACAAGTCAAGACAGTCATAAGCACTAATTAACTAAATAGCGTTTTGTACTAGGCTGTAAATGCATTTATTTCTGCTGTAAAGTTGGACATTTCAACATGGGGATCAATGGAGATTGACTGTCTTCTTCCATGAAGTCCACGGCTGTTCAAAAGCTGATGGATTGTGTGATCTCACAATTGTGGACCTTGACCTTTGAGTCCAGCTTGAACGTCTGGATGTTTTCTTGGCTCTTTGCCAACCGTCTGCATTATCATCCTGGTCATTCTGGGCTTCCACCTTGTGTCCATGTCCTGGGAGGCTGGCTACAGTCCCATGGAAATTATAGACTACTTCTAATTAATTTTTGCAAGAATGGTGACAAGAGCAAGGCTGTGTTTTATTTTTATCTTTAACATCTGATTCAGAACTATTTTTCTGAGCTCCTTAGACAACCTTCTCCCTTATTTACACTGGCCCATGTTGTTGTGCAAACAATGAGCCTCATTAATGAAATCTTCGTAAATCTATGAACAGATTTGCACAAAATCACCTCCTGGATAAAAAATTTAGTGCAGATTCATGAACACTGTGTAAAACTTGTATTTGATCATAAGACTGTGTCTGCATCCTCATTCTGCATTAAAGAAGAGAGTGAGGTGTCCAGATGTGGTGACAGAGGTCATATTTATTAAGTGGAGCAAAGAAACATATTTTATTTTCTCCTGTTAGTAAGCTGTGGGCGTGGCAAGGACCAGCAAGCCATGGCCTGGAAAGTGGTGACTGCAGTAAATGCCATGTCTTCTGTCCAAGGAAGCACTGAAATGGTGAAGTTAAAATGGTTTAAAATAAAGCTGGAGGCAAAAAACTCTGACATTTCTCCAGATGAACTGAGCTCTTTGCTGCAGACATATTAGCTGTACAACTGGAGAGGCGTCTCTATCAGGACTCAGACCTGAGACAGCCTCATGCCTCCACAGAGGTCCTCATCAAACTCCAAAGCTAAGCTCATACTTAATTTTTATTATTATGTGTAATACTGCTATGCATTGTGGCATCCAGACAATATTTTACAAAATCCAATTACATAAACGTGTTACAGTTATAATTTATTCTTGTATATTACAATGCATGCTTTAAAGTTATCTGCATTACTGTGAAAATAACAGACCACGTAAAATGCATTCATGTTGTTAAGTCTGATAAGACAAGTAATAGTGTGCTGATCAGAATAGATTTTATTCATAACTATGAAAATTTTGGTGCAGCTTTCCTGAATGCCATAACATCACATTTACACACACATTCATTTAGGTCAAATTTCATGTATAAGGGCCAATAATTTGGTGTTTTCTCCCTTTTACATGGACTGAATGGCTGATAGAAATATCAAAGATCCAAATGAAGGTTAAACATAACCTTTTTCTTACTTTTCTAGGTTTATCATATAGACCTACTAAAGGCATACATATAGACATGGGACATTTAGTTTATTCACTTTTCTGGAGGAATGAAGCATTGTTTTGATGACTTGGAGCTTTCTCTATGTCCTTAAATCTCTAATCAAACACGTTATTGTGAAATTTGATTGTGTTTTGTGTTTTTATCTAAAACACTCAAAAGTTACTGTGATTTTTTGTGCTGCAAAAAAACCTCTCAGGTTTTAGTCTACATTTGTAATTTTCTCCATCAGCTAAGGGTTGCGGTGGGTGACGTTGGGATGGATGCATTACCATGCACTGGTACATTATTGCATAAACCTATTATCAGATGCATTGTGTGAAAGTATTTTTAGAGGCGAGGGAGGGAAAAGATCTTTGTGCTCCAGGCTGACTGTGCTTGTGCGAGCAACACTTGGAATGGTGTCCTCCGGAGGCAGTTGTCTTGCTGTTGTGGTACCTCTGGGTAAGGTGTGTATGTGTGTGTGTTAGGTGTTAACAATGACCCCCATCACAACCCATTCCCCCTATTAGGAAATAGAAAAAGAGTGAAATAAAAATCAGGAAAGTGATGCAGGAAGATTGCTGTCACATAACTGTCACCATAACGGTGCCCTGCAGACAGGACAGAGCAGAATGTGTGGGGGATGGATGGATGGAAGGATGGATGGATGGATGGAAGGATGGATGGAAGGATGGATGGATGGAAGGATGGATGGATGGATGGAAGGATGGATGGATGGATGGATGGATGGATGGATGGATGGATGGATGGAGAGGTGGGGGGGCATCTGAGCAATACTCCCCTTCTTTCCCTCTCAAACCCCCTCCTGCTTCTCCATTTTCTTTCCTTCCTTGGTGATTAGCTCACCCCGCGGTGAGCGCTAAGCAGCCTCATTTGCAACTATGAGTCTGTGGGTAAAGAAACAGAGAAGACAAAAAGACAGACATAGATACATGGCTGAGAACAAACACTCTTATTCACTCATGCGTCATTAAGTGTTTTGTTTTTGAATGATTTCCAAAACAACATTTCTCTGTTGTTTGACATCTTATAAATGGGTGTATGGTATAATAAATGTTTCCAAACCACACTGACTTGCACACTGCACGCTGCATCATCAATAACATTTCTAATAAGTAGTCAGTGGGTTTGTTTTCATTACCCTTGAAAATAAGCAATTTCTAATTGCGAGGAGAAACCATGCCTTTAATGAAATGTACCAAGTTTTGCAAAAACTATCAAAGTTTTTACACTTTAGTGCTAACATCGTGTCTGCTTTGAAGTGGCTACCTAGCAGGGATTCCTGCGCCACAACATCCGCTGTGGTCTGGCACGCAGCTCTCCTGAAATGCTTCTATGCAGCAGGTTGACTCAGACCACAAAAAATTAGACTGGTTGAGTTGCTGCATGGGATTCCGTCATATCGCTCTGCCTCTTACTCATCTTCATTTTCAGGTTGTGTAGATTGTTAAAATTGATGCAGTGTCTGCAAAAAATGACTGTTGCTCTATGCTGATCTGCTCCAACTCATTTAAGATATGCTTTATTATTAGTGTGAACTACATTAAGGTAGTAAAGAAAAGGAGGCGCAGCACTGCAGGCTACAGTGCTGCAGAAACACCTGGTGTCTTTTTATTACAGATCAACAGAAACAACAACAAACTATAAACTCTCAACAACTATAACTAAGACGTGTTTCCCCATGCGTAGACTACTTACATAGTTGATACATACACCCATAAATTGCTCTTTACACAAAACATCAAAAGTTGCACAAGTCATCATCATGGCCAATAACAATGGATAGAAGATATATAACAGATATATAATAAGCTGTTAGGATGTAATAGCACTCATAGAAACAAGTGCTAAATATGCATAAATAAGATGCTGTAAGTAAACAGCATTTTCTTTAAATGTAAATGCACTCATGAAAGGAAAGCTGACATTTTTCCTCTCTTTAAAAGTAAAGTCTTTCAGAACTTTGAAGGACAGGTTCTAAAAATATGTTTAAATGCTTATCTGAGCCTACTGGTTTCTGCTGCAAATCAAGTGTGTATCTCCTAATGCTGCATTCTTGTTGGTGTGATAGTCGTCGCTGCCTTATCTGAGCACGGGAATACTGTTTGTGGAACATTTCTTACTGTTACTGAACCACTCTGATGTCTGATGTTGCACAGCTTCTTTCAGAATCTCTCATTTTGAATTCGTCATCAGAGACACCCAATCAGATCAGATTACAGGTGAGGATGTATGAAAAATCAATGACAAGAGAAGTTATAAAGCAGGTGGCGGTGTGATGTAAGCAAAGGAAATTAGACTGCAATTATTTAGGAGCCTTCAATTCAGTCTTGCAAAGAATTTTAACTTTTGTTTTTTTTAACTATTTCAAAATACTCCAACTGTCTGGAACAGAAAGTAAAAAAAGCTGTTGCTTCCATTTCTATCAACACTTTCATTCTGAGAGAAAATACTCTATATGTTTCGTGATCTTAGATAGTGAATAGTGTTAAAAGGCACGACAAAGAACAGCAAAGATTGATCTAACGGACAGAGATGGACAACCAGCAGTGGAGAACAAATGCTATGATGGGTTCAGCAGTCATGTTTTGTTGGCATGTTGAAAGTACAGAAAAACAAAATCATACTCATAAATTAGTTGACATCTGCATGTAACTGAAAAGAATAGGGACACGTTTTGAAACTGAGCATTTCTGTGTTAGGATGTGGATGCGTTTATCAAAAATAAAGGTGGAACATGGGTGAAATGTTGTGTGATGATATTTAAATTAATTTAAACAAAAAACAGAAAAAATGACTTCATTAACATAAATTTACCAGGACTTTGGGGATTCTCTGCAGATTACTGAGGGACAAGGCCAGTAGTTAACCGGATCATGATCACTGTCAGGGAGCATGGTTTCTAACTGCATTAGTAAGAAAAATGATCACAGTCAGAAAAAAAAAAATAAACAGTGATCACATTTGGAATGTGAGCAAGGCCTTTATGGGCCCGTTTGGATCACAGGCTAAAGACACATCATATTTTGTCAACACGTCAAACTTCCCTGCCTGGTCATAAGAAGCTAACCTGCTCACTATTCTTCATATCAAAGGTGCTGAAGAGGAGCAGGTTGAAGGAAGCGAGGAAGAAGAGCGACCGAGCAAGAGACTGGAGCAGGTTAAATGTTGGACGTCGACTCCCCGCCGACAGCTACGAGACGAAAAGGATTCAAGGCCAAGGCTGGCTTCGCCATCTTGTCACTGGACCATAAGCAATGGCTTATCATTGGTAGCTGGCCGATGTGTGTTGGTGCTGCGGTTTCGTGTTCTGACTTCGATTTTGTCTTTGTCTGTTTTGTCCATCGTTAGATGTCTCACAAACTGGCTTCATCAAATCGTCCGGACAGATGTCAGAACCTGTTCTAATAAAACCTGTTCTGTGTTGCTTCCTATCAAGCTGTATTTCATCTCAAACAAGGTTCATTTGTGGTTCTGTGTTTTGTGAAGTAAATTCAGCTGTTTTTTGTCTGTTAACATCATGTGTGGCTAACACATGTTAGCCAGGTTTTTGTTCTTTTTTCAGTTTTTGGTGTTTTTGTTTACGCTCATGCGCTGTGTGCAGTACTTCTGCACATTTAGACCAGAGCGCTGTAGAAATATGTCACATATGTTTGGCCTTATGTGTTTATGACAGTGCTGGACCACATCAGACATGTGGGGGGCCAACAGCAAAACAGAAAAGAAAAACCGTGTTGCACTTACATGGACTTGAAAGGTATAAAAAGGGTTAGGTTGTTAGTGGTTTAAGTATTTTACAGATGTTTTTTAAGGGTGGTTTACAGCATTATAATGACACGTGCAAAATGTGAAGATATTTTACTGCAATTGTTTATTATACATTTATTATGAATCACAGTCACAGAAAACCATAGACATCACAGGACAAACTTCCTGTGAAATGTTCTCTTTTTACTTTCATGTTGCCTGTCAACATGCTGCCAATGCTGCCAGGAACGCTCACCCATTCACCCACTCACCCACTCACCCACTCACCCATTCATCCACTCACCCACTCACCCATTCACCCACTCACCCATTCACCCACTCACCCACTCACCCACTCACCCACTCACCCACTCACCCATTCACCCACTCACCCATTCATCCACTCACCCACTCACCCATTCACCCACTCACCCATTCACCCACTCACCCATTCATCCACTCACCCATTCACCCACTCACCCATTCACCCACTCACCCACTCACCCACTCACCCATTCATCCACTCACCCACTCACCCATTCACCCACTCACCCATTCACCCACTCACCCACTCACCCATTCACCCACTCACCCATTCACCCATTCACCCACTCACCCATTCATCCACTCACACCCACTCACCCATTCACCCACTCACCCATTCACCCACTCACCCATTCATCCACTCACCCATTCACCCACTCACCCATTCATCCACTCACCCATTCACCCACTCACCCATTCACCCATTCACCCACTCACCCACTCACCCATTCATCCACTCACCCACTCACCCATTCACCCACTCACCCATTCACCCACTCACCCATTCATCCACTCACCCACTCGCCCATTCATCCACTCACCCACTCACCCATTCATCCACTCACCCACTCACCCACGTAGTCACTGCAAGCCAGCCATCATGGCTTTGCTGGCTAAGATTATGCTGACATATGACACTAATTGATGTTACATTACATTCATACTTATCCAATCTGTCCAAGCATCCCATACCAAAACAACATCCGAAACCACTGCTGCCACATGGGAAACGAGGAGCCTCCCATCGCTCGTCCTGAGGTTCAACCTGTTTTAGTCACTTGTGGATCCAGCAACAATACCGATGTAAGGCCACAAGTCGTAGAACGATTTACAACATCATCCTTTTACCCCCTCAAACCATTGTCATGGATATAAAATCTAGATAGGGAGACAAAAAACCATTTTTCAAACCAGGCAGTAAATATGTTTATTTCTCTGGGAAAGATGGACATTTTAAACATCTAGTGGTCAGCTGATGAACTGCAAGGTTTCTTTTACTGACTTATAATGGACAAAAAGTAAAAGGGGGAATGATTGCTGAAAGCAAAACCTGCTTCATTATTCCTATGAACACCTAACTGTTTCAAGACTGAGTCAGAAAATAGTGATTCTGTTACTCCTGCAGCGGTTTAATCAAGCCTGTTGTGGCTCTCTGCCATCTAGTTCCCTTAAATCAACTCTTCTGGATGCCATCTTAGGCATATGGACAGCATATTGTGTTTGACAGTGGTGACTGGTGACATGTGGTTTTGCACCAGTAAAGTGGTAGTTCTCGAAGAGCTGCAAATTCAGCACTTTACAAGTGTAGACTGTTTGTCTGCAGGAGTCCCTATGGGCAGCACATCACTCACACCCTGGTATGTACACCGAATGTGTAGTCAGCCTGAAACAGCTACACATGCAGATGTGCTGTACATGCTGCTAATATATATACACATGCAGGAATGCACATGTTATTTTATTGAGCCCAAATCAGCCATGTGAGAGTCTTACATCTGCATTAAATCACAACTGTACGAACTCCCCAGTCAACCATTTTGGTCCAGCTAAAGTGCTCTATTATCTGACTAAGGTTCTTCTCTCTACTTGCTATTAGTCATAACCACTCTGACTCTTTTTAAATTTCAGTAGTCCTGTCCAAACACTGCTGCTGCCAGGTTTTTCAGCTGGTATAGATTTAGCTGCCTCTTTTGTACTGCTGCTGTTCTAATCTCTATCACAGTCTCAAGTCTGGCCTTGACGAACAATCAGACTGAAAATAATAGAACCTTGTGTACCATATTTTATTTTATTTTTTCTCAAAAAAACAAATGTGCTGACCTATACCCCAGATGGTTATCAGTGGAAAACACTTTTAACTCTTGAATAATCATTCTTCATGGTCAGTCCATGGAGACCAGCATGAGGAGACGTCAGGACTGAACTGATATTTAACTATCTGAGGTTCAGTGAAGGTTGTTTTTGTTGTTTTTTTTAGGTGTTTTAAGAAAGCTACAAAAAAATGGGGGGAAATCTGGGGACACTTTGACCATGGAAAGATACTTACTTCTTATCCTGAAGACAATAAGTTACACAAAGAATCTGATTTCAGAACATGGGAGGCTTTTTTTAATGTTTTCTAGTTAGGTTTAATCTTGACTTCTCTGTGCTTGAATGTTACATGTGGTGTGAACCTTGTTGTAAACCTTTTGTATTTAGATTTATAAAGGCATTGATTTGTTGTAGATGTTGACATGATACGCCTACCTTCTCCAGAATATTCTTGACTTCTGTGGATGTTGAGGACTCTTCATGTCTTCAGTTGTCTTCTGTGCTCTTACGGGCCTTTACATGTTCTTTCATGTTAAGAATGTACTAAACTGTTGATTTGGCCAAACCCAAGGTGTTTGTAATGTATGTTTTCTTTCTCTTGTTTTTTCAATCTACTGATGTCCCCCTTCACTTGCATTGAGATCTCCTTGGACTTCAGATACACTCCAGTCAAACAGCTGCTCAAAATCATAAAACTCTGCCATGGTCCAAGTACTTCTGGCCTTAACTGTATATAAAGTACTGTTCATTAATTTTAAAAGTGTCTGCTAAATGTAATTTGCCGTTGAAACCTGATAGTCATTAAGTGTGCTGGCACAGATTTTTTTTTAAATCCATCCACCTTGAAGATTTTTAAAGCGTTTTCAATTTTTTGATGGATTGAAAATCAACCAAATCAGTGGGAGCAGAGGAGCAGGATGTTTTAGTGTTTACATAACTCCCAGTAACTGGTATCAGTGGATATCAGGAAATATGAGTTTCATCATAGTTTCAGAGAAGTGAGTCATATGTGGGTTAGATTAAACTATAAGCTAGGACTGCTGAGCTCTACCGTATATGGGTCATATTACACACTTCAAATAGGGACTGGGAAACATTATGGGGCCTATCTTATAAGCAAAAAATCCCACTTTAGTGGTTTTCACGCTCCTCATTGAGTTTGTCCTATTTGGTGATGCTTGAATGTTTCCACTATCGTGGCAGTATAATGCTCTCAAAGTCTTCGACAGCAAAGTCACTGGAGAAAATACATCTTGCTTGTCTGTAATTTTACATGCATTCACACCTACTCTGGTGGCCTTTAACTCCTCAGATATATGATGTCCCTCAAATGCACCTTTTCGGATAAGTTTGTGTTTTGTCCCCTTCTTTCGCCTGAGCTGCCAGCCCATTGGGTCATGTGGCATCTCTCACCAATCACACAGCAGCGGGGCCACAATCGGAGAGGGACAGTTTGTCAGTTGTATGCATGAGTAAGTAAACAGGTTCACCAGATTCACCATCTAACGGTGGATGGCACGAAGAGGCAGGATGGAAAAGGTGGCGAGTGTGTGCATGTGTGGCTGTCTTTTTTTGAGAGCAAGTTTAAGTTTCAGACCATCAGAGGGATGGGACTTTTGAAAAGTGAGCCCATTTCTGGTAGTTCATGTGTAGGTTTTTTTTTAAATGTATTGTTATTTGCTGTAACGTAAGTGTGCTGGAAGGGGGGGGTTCTTTGAAGAGATTTTATAAAACAGAAACACACATTTAACTAATCAGATTCCGATCATCACTGTCCAGTTCACTGTCATTGTCCTGAATGCATTTATCAGTGTGTGGTTGTTGGTGTGATAGCCAAAGCATCACAGAGGCTCATTAGATGAAACTCTATAATAGAAAATGCATTTCACTTCAGTTCACCTTTATTACTATAGTCCCTATTCACAACAAAAGTCCTTAACAAAAGACACTTTACCCAGAAAACAAGTCCAGCAGTCCAATCAAAGACAAACCAATTCAGTCCAGTTCTTCCATCCATTATCTAAACCCGCTTACTCCGTCTCCGGGTCACGGGGGTCTGTCGGAGCCTATCCGGACGCACAACAGGCGAGAGGCAGGGGTCCACCCTGGACAGGTCACCATTCTTGCTGTGAGGCAATAATGCAAATTTATTAAAACAGCTTAGCTAAGGACGCCAATAGACTGCAACAAAACTTCTCTTTGGTGTTGTCCTCAGAACAAGCATCAGGCGCCAGTGGAGAGAAAAAAAGCTGGTAAACAGGGTTAAAACCCTCCGCTAAACCAGACTTGGGGATGATAAAAAACTGCCTGAACCTGTTAGGAATCTGAATTGGCAGGAAAGAGAGACCAACAAACAAAGAGATTAGTGATGTTTTTCTGCCTATGAAACACAAAAGAACAATGTTAATTGTGCTAATTTTTACATAAACATACAAAAAGAGTGAAGAGAAGTAGAGAGAGCTCAGTGCATCGTTTTCCCAGCAGTCTCGCACCTTTGACACAACTAAAGAGACGGCTTCAGGGTACCTCTCACAGTCAGGTGTCCCAAACATAAAGGACAGTAGTTTGATTGGTCAGAAAAACTAGACATGTGCTGTATCAGTGCAGTCCATTCACCGTAGTCAAGGTTCCCTTTAACATAGCTGCCTAAATATAGTCTATGAAACCTATATTCTCATCTCAACTCAAAATTTAAACCAGAGAAAATAAAAAAATAAAATAAAAAAGACACCTTGCTGACAATGCCATTTGTAATCTCTAAACGGCTGTCAATTTTTTGCTGTTGTGTGGGCATTTTCAAATAGTATCTTCTCCGTTTGTGCTCTTGACTGCTTTCATGGCAGCTGTTTCCTCAGGCGATGACTTTCCCTCGATAGTTTTTGGATAAGTCTGGGTTTTTACTTTCTTCCAGTTTCAGATGGGGGGTTTTTTTGTCCAAAAATAAAACTTCTTTTAACACCTGCTGTGTGACGCTACATCATTTTTATAGAAAGACAAAGACAAAATGTGGCCTCTCCTAGTTTTTTTTTTTTTTTTCTTGTGATTTATGGAGCAAAATAAGTTTATGTGCTTATGTATTGCCACATACATCTGTCCCAAATGATACAGGTCAGCTATTTATTTTATTTGCATTAGTGTATATACCTGCCACCGGGGCAAGTAGGTTAAACAAGCTGCAAAATAACTTGAATCAGTTAGGTGGCAGGTGCTACCTCCCAACCCTATTATGGAGAGTTTATCTATTAATTTATATGCAGCCTAAGCAGCATATACATTGTTTTAATCTTCCAAATTCTCTTATGGACAGATATGTTAATTAATATCAAATAAGCACTTCAGTCACGCAAAGATGTGCTACAGTAAACCTTAGTGGCAGGTCCTGCCTTTAACTCAATTTGTTGAGGATGTTGTTTGGATGGATGGAAGTTAATGGATAGGCAGGATGTATTAAAAGTCAGAGGGAAACAGATGATATGAATTAGAAAAAGAGAAGAGCAAGAGGTCACAACTTTTGTCTGCTATGTTGGCAGACAAAAGCAACTCATCTGAACCTGCATGGCCATGCATGTGTATGCATGAGGTTGTGTTGATTTAGCCTAAAAGGACACATGCATACACATTTGTGTGTACTTTTAAGTGTGTGTGTGTATGTGTGGTAAACTTTTAACATAAAACTTTGAACATATTTTGATGTGTTTCTATATAGGAGCGTGTGTGTGCAGTAACGTTGTTTGAAGCCAGACCTCTGAGGGTTAGAGCAGAGTGAAAGGCTGGCATATGCTTTTGTAAGCACAAGTCAAAAGTAGACATCTTTGTGCATGCAAGAAGACACAAAACCCTCAGTAGTCCTATGCCCTCAATGAAAGCTTATATCTAAACTTTAGAGATGTTTAACACCACCTCAAAAACTTTGCTCACACCCATTATAACTTCATGAACCCCTCACTGAAGAGACACTCTAAGAAGAGTCGGACACCCTGTTAAACACATCTAAACTATGAAGGGAATGATATGTTTTATTCTGGGTTCAAGCAACCTACCTGCTGGAACTTTACTGCTTCATATACCTACTTGATTCAAAGTAGGTGGACAGGAAAATGGGTATAGAGAGAGGGAGGATGACACACAGGATGAAACGACAGGCTGGGTTTGGAAACTGCGCTGTCTTCTGGCACCTGCTCAGCCCACTGAGCTATCAAGGGCCCCGAGGTCTTGATCTTATTTTGGCAACTTTCATGGATCTTTAAGTTGATGCTCCATGCAGCATCACTGGTTTCATGTTTGAGCTAAACTTTATCTTGATGTAGTAGCTAATTTCTTTGGAACTCCAGACGTTTCTCAGTTCAAGGAACGCTGCTCTGGCCTTGCTGATTCTGCTCTTAAGAGAGGAATCTGTTCTACCTTGTCTGTCAAGCCACGCTGCTCAGGTGTGTGAATGATCCAACTCCTCTAATGTTCACCATCAAGCCTCACTAGTTCCTCGCAGCGGTTGTTAACCTTCAACATCTTGGTCTTGCCTGTGTGGATGTTGAGTTTACTTGGGCTGAGATATTGAGCGGGATATTGAGGTGGACTTCTTCATCTACTGGTGGTTGTGGGACAGGAGCGCAAGGTCGCCAGCTAAGCCTTAATCATCAAACTGACTCCACAGCTTCCATAGGATCCCATTTCTCTGCTGAATGGTGGGAATCTGCGTAATCCAGTCAACAATCAGGAGGGAACGAGCTGGTCTTGCCTTTTTTTAATTTACTGGATTCATGTAATTTGGTTGTGCAAAAACGTCTCTGGCAATCCTGCCGTGTCTTATAGTTTCCATCGTATTTAAAGACTGTTGTCCCTGTGCAGGCGGTTTTGAATCCCAGCTTGTGACTCTCTTTGCTGCTTTGCTACAAGCTTTAATAAAGGCCACTACAGCCACAAAATCTAAAAAACAAAAAGATTTGACAAGCCTCCAGCTGATCTAACATGTGCAAGTATTAGCAAACAGATAATTGACACAAGGCCAAAAATAACTCTTTCCAACAAGAATTACTTTCTAGCCCATTTGTTAAGCTTAACTCTTACAGTTGTAGCAGTGCAGCAAAAGAGTTGCGCCGATAGATCTACAGCCTGTAAAAATGCTGCTGATACTGCACTTATAGATTATGTATGGCCGTCATAATCGTAATAATCAAAGTATAGCCTGTGGCTGAGTTAGAGGCGTCTACCACTGATTGGAAAGTAAGAAGTTCAATCCACGGTTTCCTGGCTCTATATGTTGATGTGCCCTTGGGCAAGATACCTCCACCTCTTTAAATCTCTAACCTCTCTTATTTTACATAGTGTGTATACAGTAGAGATAGGCTGTTTTACTTAAGTATTTAAAAATAACTGTATGGTGGGATCAGTGTGGTTTTTATAGCTCTTTGAGACACCAACAAGACAAGTGCTCAACTTACCGTTTTATAGTCACAATCAAAAACTGTGTCTGCTTTTCCCCGATCACAATGCTGTGTATTAAAGCCAAACAACTCCACTTTGGTCTCATCTATCTAACCGACATTGTACTGGAAGTCTTGTGGTTTGGTCAGAAGTAGTTTTGAAAACCTCACTTCTGTTTCCATGTTCCCTTTAGACGAAAATAAACTGCTCCTGGAAACCCATCCTAACTAAATCATACTTCCTTAGTCTTCTTCTACTTGTGCTGTCATGGACTTAAACATTTCACATCCTCAGTGAGATCTGCAGGGTCTGAGATATCTTGTTTTCTGTTTTTGTGAGCACTGAAGAGTCCGATCTTGGGGAGTATATTCTGGGAAATCCACTCTTGTGAATATTGGCAACTGTGAATGTTTTCTACATGTCAATAAAATTTGTTACTATAGAACATTAAACTCCAAATTATTTGGTAATGGTTTCACAACCCTTTCCAGATTGCTGTGCAGTGCCTTTGTCTCTTGGCATAGTGTCAGTGCACACCTGAACGCTCCAGACCATCAAGCTGCCAAAACATTTGCATAGCGAGATCAGCACACCTGTGGATGATCAATTCATCAAGGGTTGATGACTATTAACACCTGGATGCAACTTACCAATTTAAATCCTATAGTAGCACTATGGGGGTACTTAGTGTTGACCATGTGTTTGTTTGTTGTTTTTTTTTGCTCAATTTTTTAAATAAATAAATGCAGACTAAACAAAAAGTTGTATTTTTGTGTTGTATTTGTCCAATGCTAAGATCCACTGCATTTAGATTCATTTTTATTATGTTTTTACATACGTTTCTATATACCTATGCCTATTCACACTGACACAAAGATTTGCTCAGACACACTCGCGTCAAAGCACAAACATACACACACCTCTGGTGTGAATGGCCCTTGGCACAAGCAGAGTTTTCACAGTAAGCTAACCTTGATCAATAACCTGCTATGGACCTCAGCAAAATCCACTGCTCTCCCTACTGCTGGATTTCAATATCCCGCCTGTTTGAACGCTGTAGCCATGGGCCAAGTCCGTACATGGATGTGTGTGCGTTCATGTTGGGGGTATATGCATGTGCAGCTGCTGCATGTATTTACGAGGGCCTGTGAGCATGTATTCACAGCCTTCTGCGCGCTGTGTGTGCTTCAAATACTCCGTGCATGAATTTGAGCGTGTTGATGCGTTTGGGAGCGTGTGTGTGTTTGAGTGAAGCCTCGGGGTCCGTTGTGAACGGTGCTAACTGGCCCTCTGAACTCTACGCTGTGTAGAGAAAGAGAAAGCCACTGGGCATGTACAGAGGACAACATGCCATTTACCTGGGCTATGGATGGTTTTTAAAGCTGGCAAGAGGGACTTCCACACACTCTCACATGCACAGACACACACATACACAGAGATAGTCCTGCCTTTTGCCTGAAACGCAAAAGCACACCTTTGCTCCTTCGCCTCAAACACAAACACACTTCAAAAGTTTTTCCTTTCTTTTATTTATTTATTTTTTTATTTTTGGAAGAGATACAGCCATTACTGCCCTGCATTTATAGAGTCTAACTACTCTCTTCATGTGCCCTTTTCCCGCTTCCTACCTCTGCAAAAAGGTCCCAGTGCGCCATAAATCTTGTCCAGCAACACAACCTTTTGATTCCCCAAGGTGTTTGTCTCACAGTGCTCTTTATATGTGGTGCGGTGGGATGTGAATTCAGCTCCTGCTCCTTCTCAGACTGGTTTTGGGAAGCGTAAATCCTGAGATCTGGTTCTACATTGCAGCATTTAGCTTATACGTAGGCTACATGCTCTAGGTGCATGTTGGCGCTTTTATGTTTGCTGTCTTATGTGTCACCCTGTAATTACGCCACCAAGTGCTAGGGGGTGCTGTTGCCTCTTTTCTGTAGTGCTGTATCTTGCGGTGCTAAGCATCCTTTTGTTTATTTTTGTTATATTGCTCGGATATGGTAACAAAGCAAATAAAGCATCTCTTATGTGAGTTGGAGCGTCATTTTTTTTGACATTGGACCAATCTACCTGTCTACCTAGCTCGAAAACGACAGAGAAGAAGAACAAGAACAATGCTACCGCTACCCGGCGGACCAGTCACATTTGTTGCCATGATCCATGTTGACAGGATGCATAATAACATTTGGAGAGAGGTGTGTGTCAGGATACAGTGCCACTTCCATTGTAGGGTTTCCCACTACAGCGATCATACGTCATCGGTTCAACACTGATGCATAAATAAGGCTTAACTCGTGCTGGTCGAGGGTTGGAGAGTTGTCACTGACCTGTACCGAAGGGTCAAAGCTCTGCTACTTCTCCCAGCATTCCACAGTGGATCATCTTAATACGCCAAACAAAATTTAAAAAAAAAAGAAAAAAATCTAGCTTATCTGAACCTGTATGCGTGGGTTTGTTTGTTCATTTGTGTTAACGTATTTGGCTGTGTGTGTGTGTGTGTGTATGTGTGTGTGTGTGTGTGTGTGTGTGTGTGTGTGTGTGTGTGTGTGTGTGTGGATTGGTGGTTGAATACAGCTGACCCAGATGTGTTAAGTGGGTCATGGGAACACCACCGCCCACACACCGGGGGTTATGGGAAGGCAGACACATTGTACTTTGTGTGTGTGTGTTTGTAGATGGGGTTAGTACACTGGGGCAGTGCCCTGATTATACTCAGATTAGTTTTGGGAATTCGTTGCCCCTCCTCCTGTGCTTTACCCCACCCCACCAAAGTCTGAATCCTTCTATCCTGTTTTTTTTTAAAACTCTGTTATCCCTATCACGTTGTTTAAGCCAATGTTTTTTAAAATTTTTTTAAATGTATTAATCTTTTAAGTTTGTTTCCTGTTTTAAAGGCATAGACTTGTTAACCATTCCATTCAGGGCAGCATGTTGCAAAACGTTCCAGTGTCAGCACCTGGCGTGAGACACAACATAGTGCACGATACTCAATTATATTCCAATTATATTTAAAAATCAGAATTTAGAGGTTTTATTTGGAGGTTTCACCATAATTCCACACCTGAAGTTGCAATTCCAGATCTGAAAGTTGGAGAACATTTCCTCTG
The DNA here is from genome assembly GCA_014839995.1 of Xenentodon cancila. Taxonomy (NCBI): domain Eukaryota; kingdom Metazoa; phylum Chordata; class Actinopteri; order Beloniformes; family Belonidae; genus Xenentodon; species Xenentodon cancila. Next base: position 25,700,057 of record CM026208.1, on the reverse strand, counting down.
AATTGTTGAGGGACCCATTTTTAGGTCATTTAGATATATTTGTTTACTTTTAGGAAGTGTTGTTTAACTCTCGCCATCTTCCGCGCCTGCTATCAGCAAAAACCATCCAAATTAACATAGGACTCACATCCCGATTGTATCTTCGGACACTGCGTATCACTTCCCAGCACTATCCCACACATCAATGGTGGGACTAGCCCACAGTGCTACAGTGGATACCATGGCAGAGGACACTAACTGACCCAAGACCCAAGTTATTACAAAAGAGACAAATTATAACTGTTCCTTTGTTCTGCTTTAAGTCATAAATGCAGATTTTCAGACGCGTTTTCGGAATCCAACACAGCAGCTCAAATATCAGCTTAACATGGTGTGTTTTTGTTGATATACTCACATTGATTTGGCTGATTGTTTTAAATGCTTTAAAGTGTAAATCTTACATATAGCAGCTTTATATTTAACACATACACACACATCTGATGATATCTGTATCAGTGTACCAGCTTGTTACCACTTTTCACTAGATATACTAAATTTGTTAATACAAAAGAACACTTTCATAGTTTTGGCACAAGACTGAAAAATTAAAAGTTTATTTTTTTTGCACTGCTTCCTTTTCTTTATCTGTTACCCCTCGAGAACCACGTGTGGTACAGAAACAACAGAACAGATCTTGTTGCACAAGTGTGTAAGTCAACACTTCAATCTATTTCTAGTTGTCTCACTGAACTTCTACTTTTTTATCATTTAAGTCACATAAGTAATATTTCAAAATGTCAGAAAACTGCAAATTACTGCATTTTGATTGAGTCATGTTATGCGACAAAGCCACGTTTTTCCCTCTCACCATATGCTTCCAAGAATAAGGCGACGGATGTCAAGAATGTAGTTCAGAAAGTTAACTTCTGTTTCTGCAGCCACTCCAGACATCATCGTTTTTACTAGAAAAAAGTCAATCAATCAAACTTTATTTATAAAGCACTTTACATACCATAAGGCAACCAGAGGGCTGTACAGATGAAAAAATACACCAAAGCAAAGCAAAGTCATGGAATAACATAGAAACAGAAAACAACAAGACTAAAAATAGAAAGTAAAGGCAAAAGCCCATACAGGGACAAGTTTACTGTTCATGCTCTCTGGAGTTAAAAGCCTGTGTGAAAAGATAAGTTTAAAAAAATATTCCAAATCATTAAGAGTTCTAGCAGACCTCACAGAAAGGGGGAGACCGTCCCAGGGTTTAGGGGCCACCACTGCAAAGGCTCTGTCGAGTCCTGGGAGCCACCCGGAGCATTTGATCTTCACATCTCACGGCTCTACTGGGACAATGATAATATAAGAGCTCAGAAAGATCAAGAGCTGTTAGACCATGTAAACATTTAAAAATAAAAAAAGCAATTCTGAATATTATTCCAAATGAAACAGGCAGCCAGTGAAGGGAGCACAGTACTGGAGTATGCTCACACCGTCTGGTCCTGTTAATAGGCAGGCAGCTGGATTCTGGATTAACTGAAGATAGTGAAAAAAGACTGGTCCATCCCACTAGAAAAGGAGTTGCAGCAGTACAGTTTAGGAAAGATAAAAGCAAGAATAACCTATTCAAGGACATCATGTGACCCATAGGGCTTGACTTTACTAATTAGCCTCAAATGATAAAAGCTAGACTGGACCACTGCACTGACCTGTCTATCAAAATTGAAATTATTATCAAAAATAACCCGAAGATTCCTGATAAAAGGAAGCTTAGATGGATCCAGGGTGCCAACAGCACTGGCACATCCTGTCAACAGGTCAGTTTTCCCAAACAACTCCAGATTTCAAGGCTAAATAAATCTAGATATCATCTACATGAAGTCTAGTTATGCAGATGTAAATCTAAACCAGGAAAAGAAAAAGATATGCATTTCTGCAACAACTTCTCAAAAGACAAGCAAGTCCTTAATTCACTGCTTAAAAGAATTAAAGGAAACGTTTTAATCAGAATCAGTAAAACGTCTGGGATATTGATCTGGTCAGTTAAGTAGCAGACGGGGTTGTTAATCAGGTTTAGCTGTTTGGACGTTAATTAAATTAACAACAGGTGCACTAAAGAAGCAACAATGAGGTGACCCCCAAAACAGGATCACCCAAATCAGTGTCACTATGGGTACCATGAAGCGATACCTGGACTCTATGGTTGCACATCAACACATGCCATTGTCACGAGGTTTGCTGGGTCTCCCAGCACAGTGTCAGGAACATGGAGGAGAGTCCAAGAGACATGCAGGTCTCTCTGAGGGAGAGGGACAGGGGACAGGGCCGTAGAAGGTCCTTAACCCATCAACAGGACCAACAACTGCTCCAGCCAGTTACCACAGAAGAGGAGATGTGACTCTTTTAAATAAATCCGATGACCTGCAGGTGTGGTTTTGCAAGGTATTCTTTGTGGTGTATAAGAACAAGATCCCTTTTGTTTTTTATGACACAAAATTTTGGCTTTAGAAGGTGGTGTTTTTTAAAATTTTGATTATCTTGTAAATATCTAATTGTGATTGCTCCTCCATTTGGCTGTTTCTGGTGTTTTCCTAGTTGTGTCCCCGGTGTGCCTGGAAATGGGGCATGCAGCCGTGGGCTAGGAGGAAAAAAGGCAGCCAGGAAGCCATGCTGACTGGAGGACTGCCAACTACTTTCAACCAGGTAGGGATCCATGCCAACGCCGTCTCCGTATTGTTCCCCTCCCCCCTGTCTGTCTGAATCAGTGGCCGTCACGCTCACTGACATTCAAAGTTTGTTTCCTGCAGTAAAGATTCCCTGCACTGCTTCCATTACTTCATCTGTCACCCCTCTGGAACTGACTGTAATTCAGAAACAACGTTGACGTAGATCTGTTGCATAAGTGTGTAAGTCATTCTTCTAGTTGTCTCACTGAACTTCTGCTTTTTCAAAAAAGTAATTATCATTTCCCAGCTGTATCGCAGATTTATACAAAAAAAAAAAAGGATTCTTGATGGGTAACAATTAAAACACTAAGTATATAAATCTGAAATGGTTCATCAAGACCTCAGTGGGTGTCCACATAGTAAAACAAAAATAAGGCTATGAAGCTTTCCCTTCATAGCTCAATAACAAATAAATATTATTCGAAGAGGATTGTTGCCCCAACTTTGGGTTGGATTAAATTATTTTGGTCACGTTACAATTATGTTTTATTGTCACAATTTATTACAAAAGCTTTGGCAATCAAGCTCTGACCTCATCATTCACTACAAATAACACCTAAATACATTTTTCTGTAAGGTGACCCTGGGTGTGGAAAAGCGTCAACAAATAAAATATATTATTCTTTTTATAAATTAAAGTATTCATTGTGCTGACCTGTAACTTATCCCCTCAACAATAAACATGGGTGAAGGTGCAGCATCAGCTGACCTGAGAACAGCGTCACAAAAACTATCTAGTGATGAATTGTGACGATCAACCAATACATCACCTATCGCAAGATATTCTCAAGAAATAAAGCCGGCCAATGAAACGTATAATATTGGGAGTGATGGACAATCAGCTTAAACTGCCTTTTTCCATCTCTTTATGAAGATACTGAAAATGCAGTAGTAATAATATATGAAGGCCAAGTAGCAACAACTGGTTTTCAGACCTGACATCACTGCTGAAGTAGGGAACACTGTAGTTCCTCGAATGGCCACTAGAGGTGGACTCCAATAGTAAGTCAACCTCGATTGGCTCCCAGGTTAAATTGTCCAACTTGACAGAAAAAATATAATTACAGCCTACTACAAAGCGGGTTTGGTATGATGTGTACTGGTGCTACTGCTACATCTGGCTCTAGGTTGGCCTGGGAAGGTCGGGAGTGAAGCTTCACAGAGGCCGTCTAGCTCGTTAGCGGCCAGAGCAGCCGGTAAAGCCACATTCACCATGGACTGCTCCAGGACCTTCAGAGTTTGACTAACCAGACCTCGACTTAATTAACTGGCCAACCAATGATTAATTAGTTAATACAAGATGGCCATTAAACAGCTGCATTAAAACCATATTGGTCGACCTCTAGATAATATATAAAATAAGGCCAAACAATGTTTATAACAAAATAACACTACAAGCAGTACTTGGTGTGATCTTCCTCATAATCTCCCTCTGTGTTAAAGATAAAGGGTATTATTTTTTTACTCTTATTTTGGGTTAAAGAGAGCCAGGTCCCTCAGTTTTCTGTTTGTAACTTATAAAGACTGGTAAATAAATGTGGGCATCTTTAAAACTTTTTGATAAATCTAAAGTGAAACAAGTAGGGGTGCCTAACCCCTGTTCACACGTGTTACAAACATCAACAGCGTCATTGTAAATTGACTTTGAATAGGATGACGTTCTTAAAATTAAATCAAATTCACAAATACTTTTATATTTATAGCTGAGTGCAGGAAGGATCTCCTGACTGAAGACACTTGGTTGCTGAATCACTGTGTTGTGAAGAGGATGCTCAGGATTGTCCTTGATCTTCAGTTCATGACGAATCCTTCTTCACACAATCATCTCCAGAGGCTTCAAAACAGAGCCAGCCTTCTTTATCAGTTTGTTCAGTTTCTTTAAATCGCTGGCTCTGATGCTGCTCCCTCAACAGATGACTGCAGATGTGATTGAACTCTCCACGACAGCCTTACAGAAGATATACAACATCTTGCTGCAAACACTTAAGCACCCAAGCTTCTCTAAGACGTAAAGTCTGCTCTGTCCTGTCTTATAAACAGCATCAGTGTTGTATCTCCATTCCAGTCTTCTGCTGCTCCACAACTTCCATTTCTTCTGCCATAATGGAATAACTATTCAACTTAGTCCTGGCTTTCCTGAAATCCACAATCATCTCCTTGGTTTTGTTCACATTAAAGATGAGATTACTTCGTCAACAGAATTGGACATTACAAACGACGCTTTCAGTGTCACTGGTCAGAGGGTTTTCAACAAGGAAGTAGGAAAAATTGCAGTTCCTTAAATGACCACTGGGGGCTGGCTTGAAAAGTGAGTAAATCTCCACTAACCTCCTTGTTAAAATGTCCATCTTTGCAGCAAAAAAAAAAGACGCATTTACAGCCTTGTTAAAAAAACGGGTTTAGTTGCCGTAGCTAGATTTCACATCCATGGAAATGCTCGGGGGATGAACTTTCATTTACGCATAATTCAAATTTATAAAAAATTAGGAGCATGGTCTTTTGATTGACAGCTGGGCATAACCAATGAGTAGCTGTCAACACCTTAGCTATTTAGCAATTAGCAATGTCTTGACTTGACCTCTGAACTGTGAATAAAGACCTTACAGGAGCATGTTTATTTTAAACAGCATATAGCTTGTTATGGCTGTACTAAATACCAAAACCAGTGATGGTTTGGGGGTGAAGCATGGGAAAGCAGCCTAAAGCAGTGAGCATGGTCCTTGTTTAAAGGCGGCTGACCAGGGGTTCACCAGAGGAGACCAGCTGGACTGTCTATAGTGCATCAACCCAGCTGGCTTCCAGGACTCCTCGTTCCTCACATTTGCAACATGGCATAGTAAGATGGAAAAAGAAACTGACTGGACAGAAAATAAGGCCCACTGAAAAAGAGTCTGGGCCTTGCTGGAGCTTTCATTATTACAAACTCACGAGGCAGCAGTTGAGCAGCATTTGTTTGTTTTCATAGATACAGTATAGTTAGAGTAAAGGGTTTCTACTTCTGCAGTATCGCCTGGGCTACCAGCGGACAGTAGCTGCTGCTGAATGTCTGACCGACTGTGAAGATCAGGTGTTTAAACTCAACCAGTGTCAGCCTGTAAAACCGAGCTGCTCAGGCCAAACCGCTCTCAGCTACACACTAGTGTTTACACGACTCAGTACGGTGCCAAATGCATTCCTTTAACATAGAGGTCAAAGCCATGAACTCTGACTGTGTTTCTGCCAGGGAACATGAGGTATGCAGTCTGTCAATCGCCACAAGCCTGTGGCCAGACGGCGAGTGGCCTGGCCTGGGAACATCCAAGCAGTCTCCAGTGCGGGATCCCCCAGTTTCATGTTGGCCAAACAACCCCTCTGGGAAGGATGGACTAGCTCACAATGACTGGTCTGTGCATCTGCGTATTTACACTCAGATCTTTACTGGTCAGGGCGAGTGATGAGGTCTGGGTTCAGCTACATCCAGACATATGAGGGTGTCACGTTTTGCATTCTCTTTTTCTCTAAGGTTATTAAGATTTTTCATGCGCTATTATTGATGTTTTGTTGTCACTGTTGATAGGGATCTAGGTTTTTACCATGAATATACACACATTTATACCCATATCAAAGCTTTTCTTTGTGTAAAAACAATGAAAATCATTTTATTGTAATGGGTCTTAGTATTAGGCAAATGCAACCACAGATAATCAACAACATCGAACTTCTTTCCACTGATGTTATTTAACAAACATAAAGCTAGGAAGAAAAAAATAATTTGGTCAATCCTGAATAACCCCTTGATTCATTAGTTAGTAGATTCACCTTTAACAGCGAAACCCTGATCCTGTATGACTTGATCAGTCTCGGACTTGCTGTGGAGGAATTTCGGTCAATCATTTTTCACAACATTACTTCAGTACATTGACATTTTGGGACATTTACTTACTACTCTCTTAAAGTCCTTTCACGGCATTGCCTCAGTCATTCCAAAACCTTGATTTTTAGTTTAAGCCATACTAATGTAGATTTATAGGTTGACTTATGTTGCAAATGCGCTCCGCATGTGAATAATCTTTCCCAGTGTAGAACACTGAATTCCAAATGGTATGGAAATATTGTTTTATAACCCTTTTCTGATAGATGTTCAGCAACTATTGCTTCCCTTTTGGCATTGTGTTGCTCACCTGAATGCTCCAGACCAGCAAACTGGCAAAACGTCTGCTTTCATAGAGGTCTTCACACCTTCTGATAATCAATACATCCAGGGCTAACGGTTGGCAGCCCCTGGCTACAACCTCTTAAATCCTATGCAGGTAGTAAGGGGGTACTTACTTACTTAATTTAAATTAAATAACTAAAAGTATGGTGAAAAATTAATTATGGACTCAAATGAGTTTGTATTTGCATTATACTAAAAACAACCACAATCACAAGAGTTTTTAATTTAATTAAATTAAAATTTTTTAATGTTTTTGTGTTTAAAAAAAAGCATATTTAGTTTATTAAACTTTTTATCTGAACTTATTTTAGATATCTTCTGAGAATTTATAATTTGCTTCCATCATTTTGCAGTTTTTTTTAAATGTTTTTGTTCCCTCTAAGACTTTATTTGATGCAGCATTTATGTTTTTGTATGAACAACTATCCCTACATTGTGCATGCTTTTACAGCTTTCTTAGTTGTCTTTTGGTGGCATTCAGACAGATATTTCTCGAGGTGGTCAGTGCTCGTCTTTGGCAGGGTCCTGCTTGGTAGATGTCCAGAGTCCTCGAGGTAAAATGGCACAGGCCTGTTCTTGGCACAGTAGCACTGCAGTGGCCAACATCTCCACCGGCCTCAGCAGAGGTGCTATAAGCTGAAAAACACACACGCTCAGACACTCACACACACTGTAGGAGGCTCAGAATGGTCAGAGCTGAATCCACAGCCAAGTCCACTTACAGGCCATGAGAGGATAAACACAAAGTTTTGGCAAAGTACACACAGATGCAGCCAAAACCAACCTGGAGCACTCAGTGGCCAAAGGCATTCGGAGCCCAGTCCCGCTCAGCAGGGAATCCCAGTGTTTGGCTCTTCATCTCATTGGGAAAATCCCATCACAGAGAGGTAGAGAGAACAGGGAGGGAAGGAGAGGTGGATGGGGTTGGTGGAAAGCTGGACAATCAAGTATTAAAGTGTTTAACACTTCATTTTCAATCCCTGCCGATTCCATCCACTGCTGGTGTTAATTGCTGCTGTGCTACCTGCCACCAGTGGTCCTTCATGAAATGACTTCTGAATTGAAGCATATGGACGAGAAGCCGCGACGGGAGCCCAGAACAACTTGAGGAAGGGTCCCATTAAATAAGAGTTGGCTAATTACTTTGTCCTCCCTTTTGTCCTGTGTTATCCAGGCTCGCACTGCCGTTCATATATCTTACTGTAATGAGTAAAGCCAGGGCCTGGCACCTGCGCTCGGTAATTAAACATATAAATTCTCCCCTCACGGAAATATGTGTACTCACCAGGATTGATTTATAAGGCTCTCTAAATTGCACTGTTGAGCTTATTTTCACTGGCTGTTTTTCCTGTTTTTTTTCAGAGGGACTAGGAAGAGGGGAGTCGTTCATCAGTTCAATGGTGCAAAGCTAGAATTTTTCTTAAAACACTCATCTTCTCGTTGTCAGGGTCCATTCTTTTTGTTGTTACTGTTTGTGTTGTTAGGGAAGGTGGTGAAGGTAGGCCTGCTGGCAGACTTTTTGGAATAAAAAAATAGCTGTTTCATCTTCTATATACTTATAAACACATACCAAGATCGAGGAAGGGTCCAAACAAAACAGTTTTATGACTCTTTTATGGTTCCTTCTGCTTTAAAATCACACTGTACTCCAGGATAAACCGAAAGGAGCAGAAGTATTAGTTTTAGACTGATAGTTTTTTTTTACGTATCTGTTTAAGGCCTGTAACTATGCAGTTCCAGTTGATGAGATTCACACTGATGTTTGTGTAGATTTTTCTCCACTTTTGCTATAAAGATGAAGAGAACAATATGTATCTTTAGCTGTCTGATAAAAGACCAACATGCCCTTTATCTTTGTAAGTTTTTACTTGGCAAAAGTGAAAGCTTTTTTTTTTTCGTTTGTTTTTTTTGTTTGGTCTTTTAAGAACCCAGGGTTGTCAGTGGTGTCCACTGTTTAGCAGTGATGTGCTCCGATGTTATGAGGTGCCAGGGACTCAGTTTCTCAAAAACTGCTATGCCATTCCAGTAAACTAGTATCGTCATCAGTCATTAATATCATCAACAGTGGATGGAATGTGGAGCGTGTGAGTCATCTACCAGAGTGAACTGCAGCTGCTCTAAACTAAAAATTATAGTAACACATCTTTCAGATGTGTATGATACTCTTTCACGCTGTGAAAGCACCATCAAACCAGATAAACAAGCTGTCAATAACAGCTCTACTTTAACTACCACATAACATGTATGAAAATGCTATGAGCCCTCGAAAAGCACCTGGATTAAGGAGGTTTGAGGCTAAGTCTAAAGACTGGAAAATTAACAGGTCCAACATTGTTGTGGTTCCTTTTGTGTTGGACCCGGCAGGATCTACTGACATAGCAAACTACTACTCCATACCACTTAGGGTGGTAGTGAAGCACTTTTGCTGTTTTCAAGCCACTAATAAGTGGAAAAAAAGGATGAAATTTCAACAAGAGGAGCAGCAGCAGAATAAGAGGAAGAAAAAGAAGAAGATACAGAAGGAGCAGAAGGAAACTGAGAAGAAAAGAAAACCAAAGTGAAACTAGATTCAATTAAATTAAATTCAATTTTATTTATATAGTGTCTATTACATTACAAGTTATCTCCAGGCGCTTTCCAGAGACCAGAACATGACCCCCGAGCAATTATTACATTAACAATGGCAGGTAAAAATTCCCCTAGTGGGAGAAAAACCTTAAGCCAAAAAGTGGCAAGAAAAACTCACTTTTGAGAGAGAAGAAACCTGGATCAGGACCTGGTTCATAAGAATGGACCCTCCTGTCGAAGTCCAGTCGGGTAGAGCAGGAAAAGGGAGATCAGAAAGAGAGAATGAAGAACAGAGAGGAGAGAGACAGACACACCGTCAAAGATAAAAAAGACAAAATATATTACTATTAATTATCCACTAGCGAGAGAACTAAAAGTTCTATGTACATATGACTGGTACCTGGTTAGTTGATGGACTACAGACACGACTATATAAACAGGTGTAGACAGCAGACACTGAGGTGATCAGAGGGTGGGACTGCAGGTCAGCATGCAGATCCTGAGGTTCTGGTCTGCAAACATGCACAGAAGAGAAAAAGAGGGGACAGACCAGCACAACAAACTACAAGAACAATGGAGCACAATTATACTTATGAGATACTGTTAATTTAAACTGAGGATTGAGCTGAAGAAGGGAAAGAGAAACAGAGGAGGTGAGGGGCTCCAGTCAGTGGATCATGTTGGGGTCCCCCTGCAGCAGGTCTACAGCAGCAGATCCAGGAAGGAGATGAGATTGACATTGTGTTTCTGTTTGCCGTGATGTTTACACATGATGAATGAGAAGAGAAGACTCACTTGAAGGAGACATGGAGAGGGTTGAAAGATTTCATCTCCTGCCAACAGCATACTTAAATTAGCACATATCACCCTCTACCCAAAAGTTTTTTTAATGCCATCCAGAAGTACTTACCCCAAGGCAAAGAGTTGTTTTCCACAATAGAAGTTCCCAAAATCCTTGTTATGGGCACATTCCTGGTAATGAAGACTCACTACCAGTCAATGTCTTGTAAAAGTAAAGTTTGAGTGATATCGGTAGCTGACTTGTACATAAAGAATCAAAATATAACTGAAAAAAGCACAATTTAAAAAAATAAGAAAAAGTTTGAAAAGGTTTGAGAGTAATGCATTTCTCTGCTGTGTAAGTAGAGCCAGATTTTCAATTAATTAATTTTCCTATTGTTCCTCATGAATATATAATGATCTTTCTGATAATAAAAAACGGAATAACTGTTCTGGGGTTCACATGAAAAGCATGTCATCTGTGGAGGCTGGGGCACTAAAAAACATTTCCAATTATTTACTTGTGCTGAGGGGAATTATTTGTCACCCTTTCTGCCAGTCAGCAGCACCTTCTGCTTGTGTCCATGGTTTTTACTCGCAGTGACTTAAGTTTGATCTCATCATTGTTAGGACCGCAGGTCTGTTGGGTTCTGTAACTGGACGCACGACAGTGTTATCATGGTGCACTTGAACGTTTATTTAATTTCAGCAGGGGCGGTAGTGAGCGTAGCACAAGAATTGAATATTTTTAAGAAGAAGCCCAACACAGGTTTGGGATAGAGTCCCTACCGTTCACAGCTCAATCTACTCCCTTGACTGCAGGTGAATAATATCAACATCACAACCCTGACGATAACTGGCACGTTTTTGCTTGTTTTCTTGTGGAAGTGTGCGTTCATGTGTTCTGAAGGTGGGATTCCTAAAAGAAATTAAAAGGAAGAACTTGAGGATTTTGGTTGCATATATTCAAAACTAATTTAGCAAATTTCCTAGACAGCAACTTCTCCAGAAAATGTATATGTTTAGGAAGGAATCTTGTTATTATTGAAAGCTTACTTTTATTTTCAAGGCAGGAGCGTTGATCTGTTGTTTTAAGTTGCTTGTTTAACGTACGTACTGTGAGGCTGCTGTCTGGGCTCAGTCTCCCTTAATGGCAGGAAAAAAACCAGAGAAAGATTTTATATGTCAATTGGACCTCCTGGATAAACAAAGAAAAAACAAGAAGAGCTAGTATATGCAGTGTCTGTGAAACAGCATAATAAACCCTATAAGCCTCAATCTTTTCCACGGCTGATGGGATCCCCTAATAGCTGCCTGAAGAACGTTCCCCAGCTGGGAATCTCAGTTTTAATGTGCTGCGTCAAAATTAACTGGATATACTTTACATTTAGAATCGAATCTGCTGTTTTAAAACGACCTACCTTTTAACCTCTGTTCACTCCTCATCTCCTCACCCTTTTGATGCCCTCATTATATTTTTTCCTAATGTGACATTTCCATCTTTTGTTTTTTCTTTCTTTTTCTTGTTCAATTCCTTTCTCTCATCTTGTGTTTATCTTGTGTATATATATATATATATATATATATATATATATATATATATATATATATATATATATATATATATATATATTCTTTTGTTTAGGCCAAAGCCTAGAGCTTTTGCAGCATTCCTGACACTTTTGGTAATAACTCATCGGAAAGTTAATGAAAACAGCACTCAAGCATATCCAAGATGATTGTACTTTTTGTCATGCTAATAACGTGAAAGATGTTGGTCCAATGGGTGATTTAATGCACATTACCAGCAACTTCTGATTATGTGTGCGCCTGTTGCACCTCTTTCTTTTGCATAACACTATCCTTGTTTCCCATGATGCCCTTCCTTTCCCAGACAAATGTCGCAGCATATTTATCTTACAGGTCATCAGCATGAATTAGAAAGCATCTTGAAACACACATTTTGGTTGTTCTAAATTGCTTTTAGGGAGTAAAAGAAGTTTTTTGCCTTGACACGCTGTTGACTCTTCTCTACTCACCAGTTGTGTGTCTAAGCTTTACATACAGGAGAGGAGAACTTGAATCAGAAATGAATCAAATGTTGGCAGCCCTTTTCCAGTCATTTGATGGGATTTGCCATGCAGAATAGGGACAAATTCTACAACATTTCTTAAATATAGTCAAGGTAAAATTATTATACTTCACTTATGTGGCTCCAAAAGAACTAAGACGCCTCTCTATTGCATTAAAGGAAGAGGTTGGAATGTCCTCTCACAAAGAGCACTCAAGAGTAGCCTTCGTGGATTACAGCGGTCGACAGTCTCTTATGGTAAATACTGTCTTAGTTGACACATGTCTCTTTAGGGATCTTGATCCATTCCTCCATGGAAAGTTGTGCCAGCTCACACAAATTGCATATTTTTCGATCCTGGTGTGTTTTAAAACATTTAGGATTAATTTACAGTAGATGTATGATTTCAGGAGTTTTCTTGTTTGAAGACGCAGTGACGACATAAAGTCAGACTGGCGACAGATTTCTTTACATCATTATGATCCTAAGTTTTTCATCAGGATTCCTTGTGCCTGAAGCAGCACAACAGTCCCACAACATTATGCTCCCATCATTATGTTTCACAAGGAAACCTTGTAGTATTCAGATGACTAAAGTATCAAAATACTGGAAATCGATGGAAAATGGTGCACTTAATTGAGCTACAGATATGTGATCTTTTCAAGAAGCATTTTTTCCTTTTTATTGGTTAAAATGATATTTACATTCCATCACATTCTATTGTTACTTTTTTCAGATGTTTTTATGTCTTGTAATTTAAACAAAAAATGAGAAAATGTTCAAAGATACAATACGGTATATCCTGAATCCTTTACCAGCACACTTATTTTTACTATTTTGAGTGTGTTCACACTGAACTTCTATAATTATAAATATGCCACATGTGTCTGGATGATGCCCTCAAAATGATCGGAAAAATGTGTTTGTAAAGCTGGACACGCCACGCACTCAAAAGTTGTCATCTTGTTAACGTAGCAGAAGTGGTGGGGATGTTTTTGGTCAAAAAGAGGAAAACCATCTTTGGAGTCCAACATCCAGCATCTCCAGAGCTTTAACCTCTCATGAAACAGGGGGAGTTCAGCATGTGGTTTATTTGGAATTTACAAACGATTTAGGTCCCATCTTGGTGGTGACTTGGGTGAAACAGCTGAAGAAGACAGTTCGCCATCGTCACTTTTTCATTGGGAATGCACTAATTCACACACTGCACATGTAGGAACACTGAGTGTAGGTACCACGAGTTTGGACTCATGGAAGTACCTCATTTGAAAGATAGCATAGTAAGTGGCCGCTCATGTGTTGTTCTGGAAATGTAATTTTGGAGACCTGGTTTTGAATGGAGGTTAGAAGGAGGAGGCTGAACATTTTGGCTGTATAATTTAAAATTTCATCTTGTTCTCGCAAATTTTCCAGCCATCCCCTGCTCCACCTCTAAGCTGAGGGAAAGGTGTCTTTGTGAGACGAGCCTGCTGTCATTCATACCCTAATCATTTCAGTGTGTGTGTGTGTGTGAGTGTGTGTGTGCGCGCGTGCGTGCATGTGTTCTCCATAGCGCCCAGGCCTGAATACCTTAAGCTCCAGGTACATTGGTCGGATTTTGTTCCTTTTCTTAAAACCTGATTTTTTTTTTTGGGTGGGGTGTAAATGTAAAAGACTAGCCTATTTGATGGGGATGGGCTCTAATAATAAAGCTGAAATCTCCATCATTATCCTGTATCCGTCTAACCTTTTTTTTAACAGAGCACAGGGTGTTACTGGTGTTTTACATGTATTTGCAGCTGGGCCTTGCTGCGAATACATTAGTTAGCCTCTCTAACAAATGTACTGTCTCTGCCTCTCTCTCTCTGCCTCTCTCTCTCTGCCTCTCTCTCTCTCTCTCTCTCTCTCTCTCACAGACACACACATACACACACACTGAATCTAATAGCAAAACCACAAATGAGGGTGGAGTGGGGGTAGTTTTTGTACACGTGTTTGTCGGGAGGGTGAGATTCTTTGTGAGGGCCAAAAATATAGGGAAAATGTGCACATTTAAATAAAATGTGTACAAATTAAGATGGCTGTGGCTTTGGATAAAACCAATTCATTTTAAAACTTGTGTTTTACAGAAATCCTAACTGTGTCTATTTCAAGATAAAACCTCAACATAGTCAACTGACAGCAAGACATGAAAGACATGAAGTAAAAATGACAAACACCTCACTCTGCTTTCAAGTTTTGACAAAAGATGTGACTGCAAGGATCGGTTAATCTTTTCTTTCCATTGTTTTTGTTGTCTGCATTCAAATCCCAGCCCCACATTGTTCTCAAAATAGAAAAAAAGGGTGTCAGGTGTGTGTCAGTAACCTTTTGTCTTTGCAGTTTTGTTTCTGTCCTTGCAAAAGAAAAAAAAGAATCACCACACTGGATTTCTTTCACATGTGAGGAAAAATAATCACAAGTGTGAACAACAGAGCCCAATGGAGGACTTCATTTCTTTTGTGAACATCCGTAGAGCCTCAGATGTTTATGTGTGCATTGGTGTGTGAACGCGGACATGAGCTGAAGGGGGGTGGGCGGGTGGGGGGTGAGACATCTGTTTGCCTGGAGGTGGGGGCACACTCTGATAGCACTGGAGCCCAAATGGCAGCAGGATTGGCAGTTTCTTCTGGAGTCCATGCCGAAGCATGTAACTCCAGGCGAGGTAGGGGGCTCAGATACAACAACAACACTTCACTTAGGCCTAATTAGGAGAGTGTCAGGGTCAGAATTTGAGCAATATGTTGCAAAATGGTTAACACAGTAGACTGTTGCATACTTGACTGTCGAAAACCATCAGACACACACAGCAAATGTTGGAAAACTGTATTATGAAATAAAATAAAAATAACGCTTTAAGACTTACTGTGTTACCTTTCCACTTCCGACCAAAAGGAGGCGACACTATGAGAAAGTTTATGAGTCAACCCCTGATGTACGACCAGCACCAGCAAGAAGAAATTAGGGTTAATTGTGTTTTTTGACTGACTACGAGGGGCTGGCTCCAGAAGCAAACCAGTCTCCAATGACAAGTGTGTTAAAATGTCTAACGTTGCAGTAGAAATCAACATTTTACTACCTGGTTCAAAAAACAGTTTTAGCCTCTGTAGCTAGATTTCAGGGTTGTGGAGAGGTGTTAATGTTACTGGCAGACGGCCGTGCCTGGCTGTGGCACGGCCTCGAACGGTTTGAGGGTGAAACTTGGCTAAGAGCAGGCTCGTGCTAATCTAGCGTCGGCTAAACGCAGTGGTCATTTCTGATTTGGATCTGAAATGGAACGTAAATGGGAGGTCCTGGTGGAAATCTACTCTGGCGTGTCATTACGAGGTGCAGTTCGCTGGGACTCAGAGTCAATCAGGCTGCAACAACCTCGGCAGGGTTACCGGACTACAGTGGGTCCAACGCCGCTAGAGGCAGGACACGGGTCTGAGCGGACCTCAGCTAGTCCTGGTTTCGGCTCTGGCGGGATGTCATTTTAGTAATCACAATTAAAATGAAGATGCTTGTAAAATAATATTTATTAGCATCATTCTCTGTGCCACAGAGGGCAGGAGTGAGTTAAAAATAGCTTTAAAAGAAAAATGATCAAGGAAAGGTGTGTTGTGCTTCACTGAAAGCCTGAAGCATCTCCAAGATGTGTTGCACTGTGGTTATCTGCAGTATACAAAGACAAATAAACAAACAATTTATCAGTATTACACGCCACAAACAAAACGGAGATCGATATCTAAATCAAACACTGGGCACAAGACAACGCTCCAGACCAGACAATTATAACAGTAGGAAACTTTCATCTGCACCATAGGGCACAAAATTACAACAGTATTATATGTTGAGAACACATATTAGACCATAAAATAGCATATTTTTCCAGTATATTGGAACATATAAACTGTATGCTTAAACAGCTAATGAAGAAAGAAATCAGCTCTTCCTGGTCCATAAGCTTCACGTAAGTACCAAACAGGTGACCTTACCTGACGTTTTGGAAAGGATGCTTACTCTGCTAACTTGTATGAAAACATTTGAGGCGTGTGATACGGTTTTAATATAGCAGCGTGTCATTTATGTCCATCAGTTCCCTCGGGACCTCTTGAGTATCTCCGGTACCGTTCAGGTCTTCCCAGGTAGCAGGGAGGCTTGCACATGTGCTAAAACAACTGTAACTGCAAAAGGTTGTTGACTTCCGCGAGAACTCCGAGCACAAGTGGAAACTGCAGCAGTTTCCAACTTACAGACACAGACAGCACAGGGAGGTAACATGACACATCATCAGCTGTTCAGAGAAAGACAACAGACTGCGTAATTAAATAAATAAATAACAGCGGTACCCAAACTTTCTTCCTCCATGATTTTACCTGCGATAATTAGCTGCAGCACCAAGCTGTTCTTTTGTCAGCATCTGAGCCACATAAATGAGAGGAGACTGTTTAAAAGTGTGTGAGTTTGAAGCTTCTGCTGTCTGTCAGGTTATTTCAAACATTCCCAACTGCTCCCATCCACTGCTTGGTTTTGCACATTGCAGCACGCTTGTTAGATAGATTTGATAGGACCTTTTGTGGCAAATCACATGATGCTCACTTGCACGTGGTTCATTCTATAGACATTATACATTATCGATATACGTCACATTACATAACAGACACTTTTATCCAAAGTAACTTACCACACAGGAAACACAATCAAGCCACAGTAACACAGTAAATCACAAAGTAAGTGCAGCTAAGACGACACGCTCGAAGCTCGTTGAGTTATTCATAATGGCAAAACCCTGCCGAGGTTTCCATAGCCAACTGATGCACCGTTCCAAAACTTTGGGCTTCTTTGCTGTAGTTATGTTAAATCCGGCTCCTTTAAAGGTACTCTGTGTATCAATACCACTCCAGTCCAAATGGGGGCAGCATATTGCGAGCAGGCATCTTTGAGTTTTTCACTTGTAGCAGTTTCATGATTTACTACCCTGCCATGAAGGTTCATCCAGTCAATCATCTCAGCATGATTGACAGGCAGCAATGCCTGGACACGGGTTAAAACAGGTCCACCTTACCTCAGCTGGGCAGGTCATTGGTGTAGATTGTACAGACGAAGCAGACTAGTGACCAAAGAAGTGACACACCAGGGAAAGTCACAGTTATTTGTCCAAACAGACGAGACCTAAAGCAAAAGGGAGCAAGTAAACCAACGCTAAAAACTAACGAACAATATTTTAACTTCAGCTTACTTTGCAAGACAGATAAACCCTGCTGCCCGTGTGTGCTAACCCGTTCATTTACACATGGTCTTTGTCTTTTATTTTTTCCTTCTTGCTCTGAACAAATCATTCAAACAGCGCGCACCTCTCCCCACTTCCCCAAGACTTTCAGATTTTCTCTTATTACTCTTGGCATTTGTATAAACAGTAGTTAAAAGTTCTGATGAAATTTCACATGATATAAAAGACATCCTACTACCAGGAGAAATTGTAAAGGTGTTCTCAAGACTGTGCCCATCTTCTGCATCAAATAAATAAAGAAACATGTAAATAAAAGAATAAATAAATATACAAACATCAAACAGAAGTCCCGTGAACAGAGTGTGTTCCTCCTGTCCTGGAGCATCATTTCCTCTGAGCACCTTGTACCGCAATCTTAAAGTTTCATGCCAAGTCCCTCCCCCTCCCATTCCTCCACAGGCGTCCTCAATGATCACCGCAGCCCCATGCAGGAGGTGAGGTCGGGGTACTGAGTTGGAGGCTGGGGCTACCCTTGAGCGCTGCGATTCAGGCCAGCCTTCTCTCCCTGGGCTGACTTAAAGATTTAAGCCGAGGTTAGAGGGGGTAGTTGCTGAGAGCTGCCGGCGAGGGCATAACCCCGCCTCCAAGTGTGTTTCAACCTACCAAACAGCTCAACGTTCAGACACCAGGGCCGGAAATGCAGCAGCCAGGCCAAAAAAAGTAGCACCGTGCTGCCGAGCAAAAAGTTAGAAAAGGTCCTCAAAAGTTCCTGAATCTGACTAAAAAGAAGGTACACTTTCCCCAAACCACTCAGGAGAGGGCAGGTATCTTTTCTCTCTCTTTTTTAAATATTTTCTGTATCCTTTCCTCCACGCGGCCGAGGTTACAGCGTGTAAGGTTGAGAGTGAGATGATCCTGCTGGGGAGGGCAGCTACTTCCTCAAGCACTGGATTAACACCAGCATCCACAAGCTCCAGTGTGGCCAGGATGAAAGGCAGTTGGAGGGGAGTGAACTGTACCAGGCTCCAAAGTATTGATGTCAGAGAAAATGAACTTACTCCCCATCGATCCACTGAAGGAAAATGTAGAAATAGAAATGGTAAATTTGGCTCTCTGTACTAACAGCTTAATGGCCATCTCTCCTTTTTTTGGCCCTGCTTTCCTTTGCTCTTGTATGTACAAAGGTACAATATTCCCACATTGATGTTTTCTAGAGGGCAGTAAAACATTTGTTAGCTATCTTCGCTTGTTTTTTTACTTAGATGAGAGATGCAGTGTTTTTATGATCAGTAGAGCAGGCTGGAACACTGTTGAAGATGCTGTTGTTGGAGACAGCAGATTACTTACACAGGTCTCGCTTATCAGATGGCCCAGATTATGTTTTGTGTGTCTGTAAAAACATAATAAAATCATCTTATTGTGGTGGGTCTTAGTCATTATTCATAAAGACTGCACCCAAACAGCAGCATGTTTTCATCTTGCTTTTATTTATTTAAATTATTTTTATTTTATTTTATTAAAAGAAGCAAAAAACAAAGGAAACAAACAACAGCAAAGAAAAAACTGCCAGGTGCTGATCAACCCCTTGAT
>CM026208.1:25528424-25675924 GCA_014839995.1 Xenentodon cancila | reverse complement strand
CTGTTGTGTGCTGCATCCTTCTCCCATATGCTCTTCCAGTACCTCTCAGTTTCCAGCCTTGGTGGGTCTGCTCTGTTGTTATTACCCTGCCATTGAGCATACACTTTCGCAGGTTGAGTTGCGAACAGCCTGTTTATTCGTCTGGCTTCATTGTCTCTAGTGTATCTCTTTAGGCGGCTAGCCAAGGCTTGGAGCCTTTGTTTGGCAGTTTCGAGTGCTTCAGGTATGGGTATCTGGTTGTACTTCTTGGGTACTGGTCTTTTCATTGCACCTTTCTGGGCCCCTGTCAATTGACTCACTTCTCTCCGTGCCACCTTGATTTTTACCTCCAACCTTCGTTTCCATGGTGGGTCATGTTTCTCATGGTTCCCATGGTTGCTCTTATAGCCAAGCATCTCCAGGATCACTGCTGCTGAAGTGTATATCAGCTCATTGGTCTCGGTGATTGTTGTGGTAGGGATCGCTGTCAGTGCTGCATTCACATTGTCCAGGAGACTTTCAGATGGTGCTTCACTTGGTCTTGGTAATCGCTGCCGGGGTTGCCTTGTGTTTAGTCTCGCCATGATCTTATCTTTCAGGTCCTTCGCTGCCTCGCTCAGCGTTATTGGGGCTTGGTAC
This sequence comes from Xenentodon cancila, assembly GCA_014839995.1. Taxonomy (NCBI): domain Eukaryota; kingdom Metazoa; phylum Chordata; class Actinopteri; order Beloniformes; family Belonidae; genus Xenentodon; species Xenentodon cancila. The sequence continues at coordinate 25,675,306 of CM026208.1, read as the reverse complement.
CCAATCTCTGGAGGGGCAGGTTGTGTAACCTGTGACCTGGCGTCCTGGTTCCCCCATGCAGGTATTCACCTTGCATTCGTCAATCTCAAGTTGTGATAGCAGTTGCCGTTTGTGGATGTTGGAACACTGAGCTACTAGTTGTTTAGCTGTCAACTGTGACTGTGGGTTTCGAAGTAACCATTGTGCCCACATTCTCTGCATGTAACCCCTCTGAGTAGGGTTACTTGAGTAGTAGCATTCCAGCAGAGCCTTGTTGTCGCATCTCGCCCATTTCCGCCTTGTTCCAGTAGCCCACTTCTCATCAAGGTGCTCTGGTTCCCCAGCACCTGACGCAGACCTTGTTTGGCCGGGCGACGTCTGAGCCGGCATGTCATCTGTTTCATTGTCTCTCATCATGGTATGAGGTAGGCGGTAGTAGCGTGAAGGGTCTTGCCCAAGGACCCGCACTGGGTGCTGTTCATAGCTCATGTTCCCCCCGGGAATCGAACCCCTGACCTCCTGTGTGCCAGTCCTGCACTGTACCAACCGCTATTATATATATATATATATATATATATATATATATGTATATATATGTGTATATATGTATGAACTGGACGCCATCTTTTACGGTAGAACTTGGGCCAACGAGGATGTCATCCTGCCCACAAGTAGACAAAAGTACAGCAAGCACTGTGTCCATGGCCTTGGGAAGAAACAAACTTCAAGGGGAGTGCTGCAAGACACGAAGCTGAAGCCATGAGCCACCTTCACAACCAGAAACGTATTTGCCAGTCCAGAGCTGATTACTATCGAAATGCGTCCATTTGAGGCCGCTGATACTGGAGAGCACTGGGACAGCTGCCCCTAGCCCACCGCGCTAAATCCCCTGGCTAAACTCTGCAGACTCCCCCTGTTTACCTCTTAACAGTTTTTAAGCTTAAACAATATAGAAATGTATTATATTTGCTAATATTATCATGTGGCATGAAGACAAAGTTATACCTGTATCTGGCAAGCTGTGTGAGGTTTTTGAGAGGCAATGTTTGTTAATTTACCATTTAGTTAATATCATTAAAAAAGTCACTCAATGGAACACTGAACTCTTAGATGGTATGTTAGTACCATTAACAGCGCAATAAGTTATCTTTGGAATAAGAACTGTTATGCTCTCTTGGGTCTTAATTAATAGTTCAGAAGACAAGTTCCCCAAAAGTGCTAAGTGTAAATGTTGTTTTGAACCAGACTGTAACTGAGTTTATTTGTGCTCTAAAGTTGGGAATTTTAACCTGGGATCCAGTGAAGATTGACACACTTTTGCAGTCATCCTCTATGGGTCAGTCGAGGAACTGCAGCGAATCTCAGTTTATGAGCCTCAATGCGCAAGGACGATGGTTGACACTTGCTTGGTACCACCTTGGTACCACCTTCTGGAAATCAAAGTAAATTAAGATGAACTGGGCTAATTATTTATATTAAAGAGGAAAACATTAGCATGACTGTCCAGGCTACTGTTCAGTGGTCACAGATCTAGCTATGGAGATCAAAACTATTTTGGGTTTAGCTGTTTATTTTCCTTGTAAATTTGGACATTTTAACTTGGAATCAGTCAGTAGAAACTGACCCACTTTTGGAATCAGCTCCTTGAGATGACTGGAGAAACTTTTGGTGCTACCACACTGTATTACATTTTCAAAACTGTAGTTTGTCCCCACAGCAGTGGTCAGATAAAAATCTTCCGTTCATCTGTGCTATATTTTTAAGTAATGCTGCAGAGGTCTCTAAGCAGAGCTTGAGTGTTTTTAGTATTTTCATTTTGCACATCATGGTACCAATTATGGGGCATATTGAGCAGCATGTCCAATGCACAATGGCTCCGCTGGAATATTCATGTCCAAAGTTGGAGGAAAGTGGAGAGGGGAGGGAAGAGAGATGTAATTGTAATTAGCGAAAGACCCAGTGCTGGTAATTCTCAAGGGAGGTTCCATGTCTCCTGCTGTTTGTGAGTGTGTGCGTGTTCCTACATGCATCTGTCCTCCTTGGCTTCACATACCTGGACACACCAGGGAGCGAGAGGCGTTCTCTTGGCTTAACTAGGAGATGTACCTGTCTGTCTACTTGCTCGGGCTGAAGTGGCTAGTTAGCATATGCGCTGCCAAGCGTGCATGTTTACCCTACGCGGGGTGCGTGGGCACGTGCACGCCCCTGTGTTTGTGTGTGCACACGAGCAAAGGCGTCATCTCAAGTCTCACCGGAGACTTGTTGTCTAAGATTAATGAAGGTCACCGGAATCCTCCAAAGTATTCCGATAATTAAGGCTTTGTTTATCAAAAACAAGTTATATTAAGAGCAAAAAGATTCATGGTAATTATTCATAATCTTAACAATTCAAGTGTAGCCACCTCATTTGTGCCTTTAATTCTTCTTGTTAATGTTTTGCATAAATCTGCATAATTACTTGAGATGACTGTTGTATTTTTGACAGCTACTCAGTTCGTGTGCACTAAAGGGTATCAAATGTGCTGCGCGCTGCATACTTAAAAAGTGCTCGTATGGCTCGAGCACCAAAGCATATTTCAGCCATCAAGCCAGCTACACTGGGCAGTAATACATACAAGGAATGGGGTGTTTTCTATCAAACTTAGTAAATGAATGCTTCTGCATCTGGCCGGTAAATTAGGTTTTATAAGAAAGGCAACCACTGAAACACACTACGACATAGAAGTGTTGTAAAATACACAGTGCTTATGTGAGTTTGAGCTGATTTAGACGATCATAGTCCATCTATGATTATACAAGTATTTAGGAAGACTGAGTGGAAAAAAAATGTAATACTAAGTACCACCATAATTCAATAGCTAGTTGATCCGCATTGAGCGGCAAAAAATGTCAGTAGCTGTTTCCAGTAGTTAAGGTCCCACCACAAGATTTCAGTTAGGTTGAGGTCTGGACTTTGACTTGAACCATTCCAAAACACGGATCCTTTTTATATTTGAGCCAGTCTGATGCTTCAGATCAATTTATCTTCCAGCATGACCCAAACCTCTTTCAGGAAAACAGGAAAAGTTCACGGTCGACTTCATTACTACTCAATCGTGTTTCTATGTTTATTTTAGTCAGAGGAGGCTTTCTCCTGGCAACTCTTCTAGACAAACATAGTCCAGACAATTGTTGTTTGTTCAGTCAATTGTGCTGTCATACATTTTAATACACTCAGTGACATCTGTAGGGTCTAAAATGAACTCTTGCTCTTGGGGTAAATTGGCCAGGAAATCCACTCCTGAGAAGACTGCGAACTTCTTCTTAAAGACTATTGCTTATGTCTTTCCCTCTTTGCACTACAACTCAATAGCAACAAACTGCTACAACATCTGTTTTTATCGTCCTACCAACCTACCAACTTAAATCTTATGGAAGCACTAAGGCAGTACTTGCAGGGTACTTAGAGGGCACATGTGAACATTTTCTTTTTGGCATTTTTGCCAGTTGAGTAACGGCACAGTGAAAAGGTTTTAAGTACATGTTCATCTGAGGTTGTGTTTGCCTAAGACCCGCAATAATCAGAAAGAAAAGATGGGCTACTAAGTTTGGTTTTCATCATGACTCTATGAGTGTGAATATGTTGACTGAAGGAAAAACTGCGTGTTGATGACCACAGCATAAAACTGCTGTCTCCTGGTTTACATCGTTTTTATTGACCTCTTGTACCGTTCACGCTGGAATACCGCACTGCAAAAAAGAGAGTTAGAATGTAAGAGCCTTGTTTTTAAGAGAATTAGAAATTTATTTCAGGCTAATTTGCTAGTTTTAAGAATTGTAGTCAATATTTTTTTCTTATCCCATTGACAAAGATGTTGATTAAAATAAGACGAGAATTTTGACGAGATTTAGAAATGTTATGCTTATTTCTAGAGGAGCTGTTTTTGCCGTGTGGTCCCAAAAGTTTTTTTTTTTCATTTTTTAATGTTTAACTCTGGAATTACAAAGGCCGGCCTATAAGCACTATGACATGAGTGATTTAATTTACCCTCATTGTCCCTGTGTCTCTAGCATGCACAGGCGTGGACGGTGATGCCGGGATGCCTGTGTGATTTACTGCATTGGGTGATGGTTTTAATAAACACACGCACACTGAGGTGGCCACAGCTCTACTGCATTTGGATTCACATCTTCCACACAGGTAGGGAAGACCTTTGAATGATTCGAGAGCGCGCAAACACACGTATGTAAATACACTTCTCTTCACTGAACAAAAACACTGACTTTTTTTTTCCCCTGGTCTACTCGTTTCTCCAATTGTTTGGTGATATTCATGCTCTAAATTTCCACATTTACATAAGTGTAGGTTAAAGCATCTGTGCCCCGTGTGTGTTTGTGTGCGGGCTGTCCACTGTGTCACACGCCTCTGCGCACGCCGTCCTCCGTGCAGGGTTTGTGCTCTCGCCCAGAGAAACACATGGCTCAGATGTTAATTGAAATGTGTCTAATGAAGTAAAGTTGAGAAAGAGAGAAATGTAGGAGGAGAAGTAGGGAGACAAAGAGAGGGGTAAGAATGAAAAGATGTGAAAAAAAGAAAAGCTTCAACTTTCTTTAATTATGTTTACCCAACAGGCTTTGCTTCCTCATTTAAATAGCTTAAACATCTGGCCGTGGCGCACCACTAGCAGGGCGGCAGTACTCAAGCAAATCTTGTGGAAAATAATGAAATTAGATCCCTGGTGCTGTGACAGTGGAAGGGCAGAAGACATGTGCTCCATGTTAATAAAATTGCCATGAATGAGTGAATACAATTAGGAAATTGTCAGTGGCGGCAATGAACTTTTGTAACTCACCGATGTTTGCATCATTCGATTAAGGCAGCAATTTGGACTTGTTTATTTGTGGCTGTTGTGGCTTTTATTAATTGTGACCTAACAGTGATTGGCCTGCGATTAAAGCAGTCACATATGATGTGGATGAGGGTGAGGGATGGATTGGTGGGCTGGCTGATGGAAGACAGAGGTCTTTTTTGTTGTTGTTGTTAAACGCTGTGAAAGTCTGAGAGGAGGGATTTTTTTTGTGCCAAGGCACAGCCAGGTATGTTGTGAGTCTCCACCTCTGAACCAGGGCAGTGAGGAACCTTCACCATCATGTGGTTGTCATGGATGTGAAAGCCAGCTATGGAGACCAAAACCATTTTTGACAAATATGTTGGGACATTTTTAACACGGAAGTCAACTGAGATCGATTCAATATTGGAGTCGGTCTAGTGGTCAGTCAAGGACCTGCAATTTTCTGCCCTTCGTGTTTAGCCTCAGATTAACAAGCCCAGTGTAGCTCCTCTGGATGGAGGAGATAAAAAAAGCATCATACCATATCAGTGCATCCTGTAGACGTAAATGTCCTTGTTGAAATGGACAGCTTGAGCAGGAAAAACGCCTCCTGTTTTCCTTATACCACGTAGCTATACAGACAGCAGTGCTTTGGAAGAAATGACCTAAAATGCTCCTGGTGTCTGCTGTTCTCTGTTCCAAGTTCCATTTGCAAATTTGAAGTCTATCCTCCTTTCTCTATGCTCTACGAAAACTCTGTTTACTTTTGAGTTTCATGCAGACAAGAGAAAAGATTACATTTGTGAAAATGGCTTGTCATTTCAGGAGGTAATAATAGATTTGGGCCTTAGACCGCAACAAACACAACATGGAGAGAATGCAAGGGGTGAAACATGGGAGCTGAGGAAGGGTGAGGATGTGTGTACACTATCGCTTTGTTGACACAGGCAGGGTGGGTGACGCACACTGTCATAATCAGACCACCTACTAAAATCTACATGTTTTTCCTGAGCTGCTGCATGTTGTAGATACAGATGTTAGGAGCTTTTAAGTAATTCATTCGTCTGTCTGTCCTATAAATGCTCATTCTTTATCTCTGGAGTCCCGTCAAAAACTTTTTTTCACCGTGCTATTAATAATTTAACAAAAATAAAGCTAAATAGTAAAAGTTATATGGGCATTACTAAGTACCCCCGAGTAACAGAGTGGCTTGTAGCTCCACATTTAGCCACAATAAGTTGAAGTTGCTGATTCTTGTACGACCTTCTTCACCCCTCATTTTGTTGGAAGATTTTTTTAATTGTTTATTAGAATGAGGTTTTTAGACATTTACTTAAGTACAGCTCTCTTGAGGTCCCACCACAGCATTCCAGCATAGGTTCAAACTTTGACTAGCCCATTTGAAAACCCATCCATCCATCCATCCATCCATCCATCCATCCATCCATCCATCCATCCATCCATCCATCCATCCATCCATCCATCCATCCATCCATCCATCCATCCATCCATCCATCCATCCATCCATCCATCCATCCATCCATCCATCCATCCATCCATCATTCGCTTATCTGGGGCTGGGTTATGAGGGCAGACGTCTAAGCAGGGATGCCTAGACCTCCCTCCAGCTCTTCTGGGGGGACCCCAAGGTATTCCCAAGCCAGCCGAGAGACATAGCCTCTCCAGTGTGTCCTGGGTCTTCCCCAAGGTCTCCTCCCGGTGGGACATGCCTGGATAACGTCCCTAGGGAGGCGTCCAGGAGGCAAGTTAAGTTCTGAAATGGAGCTCTTGGGTTCTTTTGTATTTCTCTTAGCATTGAACAGTTTGACCTTGGGGTAAATTTGCTGGGATGTCCATTCCTGGGAAGATCGGAACTTGTCTTAAATGCTGTCATGGTTTTTTGTGTTTAGCTATTCTTGTTTTATTTTGAAAGTCTGTGTCCCTGTGTTTTTAGTTCTGTCTTGATTTCCCTTGTTCCCATCAGCCCTTATTGTTTGCACCTGTGTCTCATCAAGTCCTGTGTATATATCACGTACTCCCTGCTGTGTTGTTCTGTTTGTCTCTTGACTGGTTTTATCTGGTCATGTTCCTGTTGCCGTTTTTCAGCTCTTGTTTTGTTTTACATCATGTTTGGCAGCAATTTTTGTTAAATAAATCACAGTTTGTTTTTTTTTAAACTTCTGCCACCGTCAGCCAGTCGTGACGAGTGGAAGTAGTTGTAGTTCATTGAGCTCTAAATTGCTTAGAACTTGTATTATAGCCAATTCCAGATTGATGAAACAGAACAGACATTCATTTGATTATAAGAGTAACTCAATGCTTTTTTTATTTTTCAGAACTTTTGTGTTATGAGTTCCTCTGTAGGTGGAGGTCAAAAGCAAGTTTGTTTCTCCGTAAACTTAAAGCAAAGGGAATGCCGTTAGCTTGAGGCCGTCGATTACCTTTCATACTGCTCGTTTTGAGGTATATGTTACATAAGCAATTTGCCGCCAAAATGCTAGGGGGTGTTTTCGGGAGGGTGGTATGTGAAGTCACATGAAACTTGGTAGTTGATTGTTTACCTTTCAATTTAGTTTTTCTATGAAAGAGGTTGTGTGAGGAGGCGGTCCGTATGTGCTTTGACTGATTCTAGTAAAGGGGGGTGGGGGGGTGGTGGTGAAAAAGCAAACTGCTAGAAATGATGCAGTACATTGGACCAATCACAGCTCTTGTGGTCTGCTTTGCGTTGACGCATAGTCAGAAGTTTCTATGCACATCAAGCGACGCAGACATCTGTGGAGGGGGGTTTGGATTGATTAAGAAGTTCTGCATTGCAACGCCATTGATTTGATTTATACGCATAAATCCGGCTTTAATTGTTTTTACAACATTGTCCAAGGTTTACTTTTCTTTGGTCGCCTACACAGTCTGTCTCATTTTCTCTTCCATCATAAATTTAAGTCTGTTGTGCTTTTTTTGACAAAGTACTTCCAGTGCTAGTTTAGTGCTCGTGCCAAACTTGGCACCAGTTTTTTGCTTCTCATCCAGATTTTATGGTCAGTGTCTAACATACCAACATCCTATTTCCATTCATCCTCTGATTTCATGATGTGTACAATATAGCTCTGTGAGGTAGATTCATAGTTATTTATATCTTCGCGCCGTGATGCAAAACACAACTGTGTCGAGGGCTCCTGGTTTTACTGCAAGAGATGTCCAGGGTGGAAGTACAACGACCACAAGACCTAGACGACAACAAAGAAAATCAAATATTCCTTCAAATGTAATTTTAAAATTATATATTTCAACATGAAATACGTACTCCTCGATGTTGCTTAAATGAACAGGATCATATATGTACAGAGAGGTCATTCGTAAATGTATTTATTAGTCCAGCATTTGTACTGCACAGGTACATGTAGATAATGGGCATCTTACAGTCATTAGTTTTAGACGCCTAAATATTTGGACAAATAAGTTTTTTTTTTTTTTTTTTTTTTTTTTTTTTTTTTTTTTTTTTTATGTGCCATGGTGGTTATATCCATCCAACATGTCACTGTGTTACTGTTGAAACACCTCATGTCAGTGGCTCCAATTCAGCCTCTTGTGGACTCAGGAAGCTTAATTTTACTTTTTGACATGACAAAATCAGGCACATTAAATATTATTGCTGGTCTAGGAGGGTGTGGGATGCAAACTGTGTCATTCTGAAACACAGTTTGTGTCAACCGCTAATTAGGAGTCTTGTTCCATGATTCATGATGGAATCTGGTTATAGTTGTGTAAATAGTGACCCTACAAGATCTCCAGTCTGGATTATGGTAGTGTTTTAAAACTTTTTCTAAAGTCTTTGCAAAGTTATCTAGTTTGTAGGCTGCATAATTTAATTTAACTTTAATTCGTCAATTATTTAGTCCAACTGTAATGGCTTAAAGGTAAAGTAATACAACTTGGGAGGGTAAAAAAAACATCACGGGAAGTGCCTACCTTTTAACGGTCTATAACGCCTATTATTTTTACCGACTTTTCATGTGTTGTACTTTATGCCTAATAATAGAAGCATGTGTTTGAGCTATTGACAATGTGAGTGTCTTGAAATGACCATTCCAGATTATCTGAAAGTGCGGGCTGAGGGATTTTTGTTGAAAAGGAACCACATATAAGCAAAGACGGTCTGCCATATGCAGCTGTGAAACTGTCAGGCTATGAAATCATGGGGCATTTTGCTATTAATGACACACAAGGTATGAAAAGCCAGGGGACTTACAGTTACTGCACATTTCATTGAGAATATCATTAGCCTGAGACTGGTGATTTTCTGGAGGTGAGGTTATATATGTAGGCGGTGTGTTTATTTCCTTCTGGGGGGGAGAAAAGAAATGTGTACAAGTATCTACTTCTGCATTTTTGTGTATTTGCATGCTTGCTCAAAAACACATGTGTATCTGCATGTGTGTGTCATAAGACAGATGGGTAATGGCCCCTGTGCAGAGAGCGGGGCCCCGTGTAACGTGCAGCCCTGATTGCAGACCTGATTACCTGCCATATGCTAGCTGAAGGGTTGAGGGCCGGACCAAATGAGAACAGTATGCAAACGTTAAAGCAGCGTTTTTATAGCGCAGTCATTATACCCCCGCTCTGGCAAATGAAAATGAGCGTGGCAGGGAGGGAAAATAATGAAGTAATAAAAAAACGGACGGGTCACGGTACGTGGGCGCTGCCGCAACCGCCACCTTCCAGCTGTAATCCCACTGGCTGGAGGGGAGGGAGAACGGACCCCTGCTACGATGACGGGGTGCCTCTCTTCCATTGAAAAGTTTCAAGATGGCAGGTGGCAGTTAAAGTTCAAACTATTTTCGTGAGAACATCACCTTAAGTTGCAGAGTGAGAGTAAAACACACACGTGTGTGTGTGTGTGTGTGTGTGTGTGTGTGTGTGTGCGTGTGTGTCTGCGTATGATGTGATTATGTTCCTATTAGCCTTTGCTTTCTTTATTATGCATGTAGCGTACGGGGCTAAACTGACCTTGTAAGATGATCATTGACTCTCCTTGGAAAACACTTGTTATCCCAGGATTAACACACACCAATTACTGCATGCCACATGAGCACAGAAAAAAAAAAAAAACCTTATACAATGGGGGAACCCCTGTCCTCTCTGCACACACACTGTTCAAATATCATGTGTCAGGGTTGGAAATGAACCTTTTTGCCATGTTGGCGGGTGGATTTTATAATCTGTCAGCTGCTTTTGCCAGCATCATGCATCTGCAGGTGAAAATAATACGATAAATGCACTAATATTCAAAAACCCATATGAGGTGATTTATGAAATATTTAAGTGTGTTTTATACAAATAAAACATACTTAAATAATGCATAAAGATAAATAACCAAAAAGACAATTTGCCTGCATTGCATTCCTCATCTTTTTCACAGGTGGGGGCATTTCTGGACAGTGATCTTCTCCATCTGTGTTCAGGCTCCTAATGGCATTTGTGGCAGCTGTTTCCTCAAGTGCTAACCTTTAGTGGATGATTTTCTTAACATGGATGAGGCACATTGATGACTTATCCCTTTAATTGCTCCAATATCTTTACCACAGACCATATAAGAAGTAGACAAACCCCCTGTGATGTCACCCAAAGGTTCTCTGAAGAGTGCTTATGGGGCCATTTCTTCCCAGATTGCTCAGCAAGCAGATCTGGAAGCCAGCAGAACATTCCCACTTTATTCCGGTCACCGCAAGTAATCAACTGCTTGGCTGGCTTAGCTTATGTCAGCCAATGATGCTAGTTGTTACTACGTTACATACACTGAGATCAGATCTTTCCAAACATCCTCTTTTCAAGTGTCACTACCAAAATAACATCTGAACCAGGTGCCAGTGCCAGAGGCCTGGCAGAGCTCTGCAGGGATCCATTGTTGGTGGATCTGCCACTTGCAGCCCCAGCAGTGGGTCACAGTCATCTGCAGGTCTGCAGGCTGACTAACTACGATTCCCAGCCGACCTCCGATTCTCGTTTCAGCTGTGGCAGTACTTGTTTCAGGTGTCGCTAGTTAGTGACCCCATTCTTCATCTTGGGTCCTGAAAAGATCTGAGACAAAAGTCGCAGGTTTTTGTTTGTTTACTGCTCCACATGCTGACGATGCAACATACATCCTGCTGTATCAGGTTGCAGCCTACAACACAAGACGGCATCATCTTACAGTCTGTAGACACTGATCAAGCCATATTATCTCAAAAAAACAAAACAAAAAAAAAGGTTGTACTCTGTCAGGTCTTTATTCACAGATTAGTAGTCAAGTCAAGACAGTGCTAAGCGCCACTGGCCCTGCCAATTAGACATAAACCACATATTTAAGCACAATTATGTATTTTTAATATGTGTCTGTCTATGGTGATTAAAACCATTGTTTAAACCAGGCCATAAATGTGTGTTTTTTTTTATTTTCCTGCTGCAAAGTTGGACATTTTATTACATATGTCAATGGAGATTGACTTGGTTTTGGAGCAACCTCCCAGGGGTTTTGTCGAGAACCTGCGATATTCAAGCCAGCCGTAGCCCCTTGCTTGTTTTTGATGTCGATTGTACTGGTGTTTGTGGAAGGTAGTTGAGACTCCGTTCTTATGTTGGGTTGCATGCATCAGGCAGATTGGTGAGGACAGTGAACCAGGTGCCAGTGCCAGAGATCCTGGTGACAGCTTTGACAGGAATAAATTCACCCAAGGATGAGCCACTGTCTAGGTGTGGTTCTTTATAATCTACACGGACCTCTGTGCCTTTTACTTAAGTTAGTGAAGAATCTCAAAGAAATATGCTATAATGAATGGAAACAGACCATGATTTAGGCGTCAAACACGAAGTCTCAAAAACCTCTGAGTGTTCGCTTGGTGCGAGTATGTGTGTGTGCATTGATTTGAGTCTAACATGATGCATAAACTCAAGTTTTACCACTGAACAATCCTTTGATTAAACGTGTGTGTCTAGATTGGTCTGATTTGTTCAAGATTGAGACGTAAAATTTTCTGGAGGTGAAGAGCTCCTGCTGGTCTGTATGACATCCAGGGTTTTTTTTTTTCAAGGTTAAATATTAATGTTAACCAGTTTTATTCAAGATTTAAGTTTTTGGGTCCCTGGATAGCTCAGTGAGGTGGGCGGGCACCATTTACAGAGGCTATTCCCCTCATTCATGCAGGCCGTTCAGGTTCGTAACCGGCCTGTCACTCTTTCCTGCATGTCTTCCCCTCTCTCTCTATACCCATTTCCTGTCCACCTATTTTTAATAAAGTCCACTAGTGCCAAAAAATCTTAAAAAAACAAAAAAGAGTTTCCAGTACATTAGAAACAATTCTTTAATCCTCCATAAAAAATGACTTCCATCCATACTATAAACCATTCCATGAATGATTTATACTAAGCATTCATGCAATGATTAGTATAAACCCAACATTAAGACATTCTGCGTTACAGTCCAAGCATCATGCATGTTGACAGTATGTTGTGTTGGGAAAAGAAAACTAACTCCCTCATAACAAACTGGGACTCCCACTTTACCCAAACCTGTTAGCAGTGGGCCTTAAGAGTGACTCTTGTTGCCAGGAGCTCCTCATCAGTTTTTCATTTCACTCCATCAGGAGAAGAGAGGAACTTGTGCATAATCCTACAGCCCATTGTGGCCTACTTAGTGGGAAGGGAATATGCCTTTCCGACTGGTCGTGGCTTTGTATGTGGGTCAGCTTCATTCAAATTCTCTTTCATTCCAGTTCTTCTACTCTGTGGCCCATCATTAGCGGTAATATAGGTCACCCCAGGCTTTGTGAGGCTCCAGTCCCATTTGCATTGTTGATTCAGATGTAGCAGTCATGAAGTGACTGTAGGTAAGGAGGTGGGAAGCTTGTGGGGTGGGGGTGGGGTGGGGTGGCATCAGAAGTGAAGGCGAAGCTTTTATCACTTTTGATGAAAGGATGGGGTCAGTCTGGATGCATGCTTAAAAGGATCAGGGTGTTTTCCCAGTGGTGGGAAGAAGAAATTCATATGGATTCAGGTTGAAAAGTACAGTGAATACTCTGCCTTTCCTTTTGGTTTTCCTCCTTTTGGAAAAAAAATAGAAAAGACAGGGAACTCAATTAATCATGTATCCAACATGCATGTTCAAATGACTTCCCCACCATATAATGAGTCTTATTTCAAGAAATAATCAAGGTAAATAATTCAATTGCTGAGTAGAGCTACTGAGCAGGAATGTGGACCTTGAGTTGAGCACCTGTACTTGCTGTTAATTAGGTTTTGTGAAAGCAACAGCTATGACACTTCTGCACTGAGCTTTGACTCATTAGTGGAGTTTTAATGGCAGGAAGTGAGTGCATACTTGGCCTACACATCTCCATCTAAAAATAAAAGGTGTACTTGATAAAAATAATATAAATAGAGGGTCTTGACAGTGTCCCATGAAGGAGGCTATTCTGCTGCTGGTATTTTGGGGCATGCTGGTTCTGTGCATTAGTAGTGTCAGAGGGAAGCGTTGGAAGTTGTGTGATGTCTCATGTCAGGATGTGTTCATTTTGGATTTTATCTGGGTTTTTTTTTGTCATTTCTACAAAGACAGTGGAAAATGAATTTTGTGTGATAAATTTTCTTATTAGCTGCACTTGTTTGTGCCACCTGTTGCTCCAAAAAGAAGATTATTACCAGCTTAAAGGTGAAACTATACAATGGTAGAAGGATCACCACTCTGCTACAAAAACTGGCTCAGCTAAAGAACAGCAAACCAAATCAAAAGAAAACACCACTTTCTACAGCCCAACTCTGAATTTGGTCTTATCTTTGGGGTTTCAGCATCATAAATCATGTAATGTGTGAAAAACTCCACTTGATTCATGTAATCCCAAGTCATACCTGTCTTCCTCACAGTTCTGACTGAACTGCATTCAGCAGAGCCTACAATCCACTTTCTTACTGTTCATTATTTATATGAGCAACCATTGACTGACTGTATTTTATGTTTCTCACAGAAAAAGATGCAAATGTACACAATTGCTACCAGTTAACTATGAAGACTACAGGTATGAATGTTTTGACCACACTGGCATGCTAATGAGGCACAAAGGCTAACAGCTAGGCAGGGATGAATAAGGTTTCCCTCATGTTTTGTTTGAGTGACAAGGAATAAAACCCCCAATGTATTATGTGCAAAAGTAAATAGTGAATTAACTGTCCAACAGAAAAATGACCATCATGGCATGGTGGCTTGACCTTGTGGTTCACCTTGAATCTTTTTAAAGTTGTTCTGGGGTCTTTGGTTACCATTCATATTATCCATCACTATATTTATCATCACTTTTCTTCTTGAAAACCTCCCATCCTGGGAGGTTGACTAAAGTCCTGTGGACCCTGAACGTCTGAGGACAGTTTACAACTTTAGTCACAGGAACACAGGAAGTTCCTTGGAATAAAATCTGTTTCAAGTAAGAGCTGACCGAAAGGCACTTAGCTACAGCAGGAAAGACCAAAAGCATGAATACTTTAATTAATATGTTATAAATCATATATACATTTTGGTTAAAGTATATGTTATATAACCAATTAAAAAAAAAAAAAATTCTTGAAATGATGACCTTCTTTAAGCATGCATGCCAACCCTCGTGATTTTTCCTGGAGATTTACATTTCTATTTTATTTCTCCTGATTAGTACCTGATCAGTTCTGATCAGCTCCTCTTCAGTATTAGCAAGTTAAATGATCTTCCTTTGTTTTTTGTTGTTTTTTTTTATTATTATTTATTATTTATTTATTATTATTATTTATTATTTATTTTTTCTTTTTATTTCTTGCTGTCAGCAGATACGCAGTCTGATATTTTTGAGAGCAGATATATTCACACAAGTATGATGCATGTTTTCACTTGTTAAAAGTCCAAAATTGCAAAAAGGGTACAAAAAGGCATCAGCTCTGTGGCTTGAAATCAGCACTGAAGACCACAGCTCCAGCCTCCACGTTTAGTATGCAAAGGCAACAGAGCCTATTGACAGTTTTTTTTTCTCCTTTGCAAATTACAAGTTTCCACCTTAATTGTTATTGGAGATGTTATCACGAAACGGATGCAGCCCTCACTTCTGAACCTGCTAAAGCCTGACAGTGGTGTGAAGGGGGCAGAGGAGGAGAGTTATGCAAAATAAGGCCTATGTATAATTAATGGCCCCCACTTTTCTCTCCCGTGCACACAAGCCTTCTACCCTCTTTAGGATGGACAGCTGGCGCCAGGGTGTCTTTCTGACCTCCAAGGGGTTGCAATGTTAAACTGGGATACTGAGGGTGAGGAGGGAATGGAAAATGGTGAAGGGCAGACACTTGGAAAATGAATCTGCAATACACTTGCTCATAGACCCACATTTGTGTACCAATAGCAGGAAAATGAATTCGGTACAAAGCTCCTGCTTGAAATAATTCATAAAATCCTTCGGTCTGTAGCATGTTTTTCTTTTTGCCTTGCTGTGCTGTTAATTGCAAGAAGGTGTAACATTTAATGCTGCTTCTGTGAACTGTGTACCGCCTTGCAAGGTTGTAATAGCACCATAATGGGGCCAAAATAAAAGTTGTGTGAATTGGCATTGCAGAAAGGTGTAAGAGGGATGAAAGGATGGCTACAAACATGTGCAGATGATTGAATCATCATCTCATGGAGACAGTGGTGGCCTGACATTAACAAGCAATATAATGATACAGTGGAAAAAAAGACGCATAAATCAGGTTTCAACCTCCAGACCTTTTAGAGGACACTCTGACCTAAAACCTGCCACAGTTCCTTTGAGTTGCTTTAAAACTCTAAATGTCAGGTAAGCTAGCCACAATACGATTGGTCAAGTATGTTGCTCATGTTTTTTATTGGCTGTGGCATAACTCCCCACAATGCACAATACCACGCTCTGTAAAACCAGGCAGGGGGTTGAGAATAGCAGTATTCCTATTTCAGGCAGATTCAACTATTATGGTGGACCTTTTCCACCATCCAGCTTGCCAGCTTTTGTCATCAGCTCTGCCAATGCAAGGTCCCAAGCTTAGGTGCACCCAGGGAACTCAGCAGTTCTGGATAAAGTCTCTAGACAGTGTTCATTAACTGATGTAATCCTTTAACTGTGAATTTTACCATCTGCCTTAGTCAAGCTATTGTCCCCAGATGCTTCAAAACCTCCACAGTGATACCAGTTGCGTAAAAGTCAGTTGTGTCTTGCCTGAATGACTATCGACCCATTTCACTGATGTAGAGTTTTGATTGGCTTGTCGGACCACACATCACCGTGCACCTTCCTGCATCGCTGGTTCCGCACCACTTTGCTTATCGTTCCACATAGGAAACAATCTCTACTATGCACACAGAAGTCACTCACCTGAAAAATAGAGACACCTATGCTAGAATGCTGTTCATTGACTTGAGCTTTGCTTTTAATACTATTGTCCTCCAGAGATTGATGGAGAAACTTCTACTGGGCCTGAACTTCACCATATCTCTGTGGATGATCTGAATGGAAGCTCCGGTAAGTCCATGCTGGCAGAAAAATAAAACACGTCCAGTGGTAAATTGCAGTACAGAGCTGTGGACTAAGAACACACTACTATTTTCATTGTTTATGCATCACTGTGTGACCAAACACGAGGAACCTTAACCACCAAGGAACTTATTGGCACATTTACAAAACTATATATTTCTCAGTATTACGGCTCCTGTTTGTAATGTGAAAATAAAAGTAAAAATAAACCTCACATGATCAGTCAATCAGGAAATGTACCCTACTTAAAGGACTCAACAAGCAGCGTTTGTGTCACTTCAACACTTGATTGAGAGAGACTCCTCGTAAGTTGTTGTTCAGAAGTGTCATCAACATGCCAGAACATGCATAAATGACCCTGGAACTCAAACAGAAGATAGTTGACATTCATCTGACAGAGGACGGCTTTTCAATCAACAAATTCTGTTAAAAAAAATAAAAATGTAAAATAAATAATTTGGAAGTGGTTGAATTTGCAATATGTCTAAAGATTCAGAGAGGAAAATAGTAAGAAAAGTTTAACAAGAATCCTTGTTGTGTGATCTTCATCACAGTGGCGTACGAGGTCAAAGCATCAAAGCCAGACTGCAGTTTTCCCACGAACATCTGAAACATGATGATGGGACCAAACCTGAGCTGTTTGGGTGCATGAATACTGCTTTTGCTTGGCAAATAAAGGAAACGGCCTTCCACCTAAAAAACCCAGTTTACACAACATGGTGGTGCGAGTATGATGTTGTGAGGCTGTTTTACTGGTACAGGCACGAGGACATGGTCCAGTGCATCTATTCAGAAAAAAGAGGATTATGTTGAAATCTGGGTAATAATGTCTATAAATCTGTGTTCAGTCTAGCTTTACACGGCTGGGTCTTCCAACAAGACAGTTACCCAAAACATACATCTGAATTCAACCAGAATTCTTTGAAGGACAACACCTGGAGTGGTCCTCTCAGAGTCCAAACCTCAGTCCTATAGAGAAGGAAGGTCACAGTTAATGTCCGTGCTCAGAAACACAGAACATGAATAAGCTGGAACGGTTATCCTTGGAAAAGGAAAGATCCTTCGAGCGACATAGTTAAGAACAACCACAAAAAATTATTGTCACTTGCAAGTTACAAAGGTGAAACAACTGATTACTAATTGTCAGAGAGTTAATAATTTTGGCCTAGGTACATATGTATTTTTTGTATTTTCTTATTTTAATCAAACACATCAGTAAAATATCCTAATTTAGCTTAATGGAAATTAGTCTTGTTCTTTTGGAACCAAATCAACTTAAATGTCGTCATTTCAATAAAAATGTTAACTATTTTGCTCGATTTTATGAAGACGATTTGTAATTTTGGCCATGGGATAAACTCAACAACCTTGGTGCTCCATGTGGACAAAACAAAGATGTCTAGTTATGATATATATATAAAAAGAACGAAAACGATTGTTGGCCTTTTGAGGGACCCAACCCTCATCTTCAACTATGTGACTAAGAGAGTGGAGAGCATAAAGTTCAGCAGGAGTCAGATTACGGATGACGCCAACAGACTGAACATTCTGAGAAAACCAAAACGGGCTTGATGTCCCTGTCATTATCCTCATGAGGTTTTTGACAGAGGTGTAGAGACTGTGCTGACTTATTGCATCTCAATATGGTACTTGAGGCCAGTGAGGCAGATAAAAAGATCCATCAGAGGATTGTGAGGACAGAGGAAAAGGTCATTGGAGTGTCACTCCCCACTGTCCAGGAAATATTCCACAGCTGCTGCAGAAATAGGCATGTCATCAGGGATTTCTAACCCCCTCTACATAAACTCATTCAGCTGCTGTCTTTACAGAAAGTATCGCAGGATTAAATGTAAAATCACCAGACGGCTCAACAAGCTAAAAGCTGTTAAAGCTACTAAAATAACCAAGTCAATGCTTTTATCATATAATCATTTTACCACGGTTGCTTACCCACTGCACTAATCATACTTAAATAGATAAATGTTTTCTCAAGTGTTGGCTAGGGAAGTTTAAGTTTCCAGAGCTTTTATTATGAAGAACTCCAGTGGTGCGATTTTCAGTGTTGTGCTGTGACACGTTTCTGTAATAGCCGCGGTCACACAGGCCTCGCTCAGACCTCGCATTAACACATGTTGAGAAATCTGAACAGCACATCCAAATGTCTACCCAAATGCATGTCAAGTGATGCCAACCTTTCCGTCATATGTGTAAACAAACACACGTCGTTTTCATTTGAAAACACCAATTTTGTTTAGTATTTTTAACTGCCAAAAGCAGCAACTGGAAGTAACTAGGTGTAACTCACAATACAAAAAAAAAACTGTCTGGAAATAACAAAAAAAAAGAGGATCTGCCAGAAACCAACTGAATTATTATAATTTTTTTTCAAACTTTATTCAACAAATGGTAACGACAAATTAGGGTGAATACAAATGGTTCACAAGAAGTTTTATTTCGCACAAAACTTTAAAATGTATTTTATGGTAATGCACCTTTAGACATAGGCAAATTCCTTGTAATATGAAGTCACTTGGCAATAAACGGATTCTGATTCAGATTAATAAAACTACTATGGAGTGCAATCACACAGCGATGGCCACAGTGAAATGATTATGGTTAAAATTTTGTAAAGGTGTTTAAAAAGCTGTTCTCATACTTACAGGTCTGAATTGTAAGGAGAAAACCTACATTTTTTATATGATGATGGACTGTTAAATAATATAAAAATGTAAAATTGCTAGTGTTTAGGGATTGTAATGTTATTTGAAGGTCAGTAGGAATATTCTGCAAAGGCTGCCTGAACTTGGGTTGCACCAGGAGGACGGCAGTGCTTTTTCAAAAAAAGGCCTAGGCAAATGTCTAACCCCTCAGTCCCACTGTGTGAGGAAACACCGCGGAAACACCGTGTGTTTCCGTGGGTCCTAAGGTTCTACTGGAAGCATTTCAGAAGCAGTGTTATTGCAAAATTTTAATTTGAGAGCAACGTTCCTTCAAACAAAACGTAATTGTTTGTGTGGGGTGTGGTTTCTGCTCTGTTTCAGAGAGAGAGAGGTGACAGAGAGGTGGGGCAGTGGTTCCGGGAACTGCACCAGGTGACGCTGAACCAGCCATACCAAGTCTGACTATCTTCACAGTTACCTGCAGGGACCATGGGTAAGAATGACTGGTGTCAAGGCTCCTGCAACACCCTTTTGTCATGAAACAGAAATACTTACTTTGTGCTTTTGTGTAACTGCTGGTGACAGACCGTGAATACTGGGATTTTTCTACAGTTATGTTCCTAGAACAGTCTGGGACCTAGATGACAATACCAATATTTAAATTATAATTTGAATTAAATTCATTTCATAGATTCATCGATAACATGATGCAGGTGGGCAGGAGGGGTCTACCATCCTGAAGCTCCTCTATCAGTAGTGAAAATGCAGGAATACCTTTTGGATTAACCTTTGCTTTTGTACTCCCTCGTCAGGTTACTCACTGACTCCCCTATCTCTCCATTAATTGATCTAAACCACTCTGATTATCTTGGCTTCACCACCATCTCTTTTCAAGATAGCAGACGGTGACACAAACAGAACTTTGGCTGAAACTCCTCCCGCACCTTAATTCTTGAATGAAATCCATTAATATCACTCACCCCATCCCTCTCCCAAACCCTCCCCTCTTATCTCCATCCAGAGCCTCTTTTGATGTCCCAACTCTAATCAACTTGTCCGTGCAGACTGATGTGTGCCTGACACGGGACAATCGTCAGAATCTAAATCGTTACATCTCCCCTGACATTACGGTGGCATTTTTGTCGTGGCAGAGGTAAGACGAGTGAGGATCGGTTCAGGGGGACCAATTCTTTGCATCAGGAGTTGGGGATGGGGGGTGGGGAGGTTGTGAGGTGGGTGGCATATTCTATTCATATTAGTGTGGAATTAGGCCCCCTTTTAGATGTGCAGGAAATCCAGTGTTGGCGAGCAGAACGCTGGAGTCCACACATGTCCTTATCAGGGATGGCGGAGGCCCTATTCATGCAGACTGCTATTAGAATAATTCTTTTTGACATTTCAGATAAGCATCTTCACGGAAAGCTCCCAACTAGGCAGATGGGAGTTGTCAAATAATGAAGGAATCCTACATGTTTACAACTAAAATATCATCCTTTTAAATAGGTGTCTGGATTCAACTTTTATCGGGCAATCTGTAAACCCTTGTCCCTCAGCTCCCCGTAACTCTGCCATTGACAGGGGTTGGGAGAGTGTTCGTGTGAATATGTTTTCTGCTGATTTACATCAGCGCATGCAGTTGCCATATCAAAAACGGGCACAGTGATATACATTAATCCTATCCATTTCTAATCTGCTAATATTTCCTGGAGAATTATCTGAGGACACTGGTTCATTTGCAAGTATGCAAGGGAGTAAGGGTAAACACGACTCCTATCTGTCCACTGATAAAACGTCTACTGTAGCCACTGCTGGTTGGACAGATTAAGCGTCTGTTGTTTGCCTGTTTGCATTAGATTGTGGCTGCAAGGGAACACAAACAAATTATCCTTGGATTATAGATCGACCTCCAATCACTGGTCAGCTCACACTTGGTTTGGTACCACTAAAGTTCATACTAGCAAGAGTATTAAGAATATGAATATAAATTGAATACATTTACAAGGGTTTTTATTGGCTTCATAGTTTTAGCTCTGATTATGGCTGAAACAGTAATGATTCATATTAAACAAGTAAATACGTTTTGAACTGTCGATTGTGGGAAAATGATAAGTAAATAGATCTATTTAGATTTATGCAGTTAAATATGTGGGTTGGAATTTTATCACCTACAACACTTGTGTTTTGGGATTTGTTTTGCTGCCCTGTGATCCTTATTGAGCTTAATCCCATTTCCTCTTTTGCTATTAGTGTCCCCCTAATATCTACTACTCTAATCCTACAGTTTTGCAGCCACAGTGGATTTTGTGTTAAAACATAATGAAAATCAACTTGTGGAACTTCTCAAACTGACACATGGACAACATCCTACGAACAGATGAGATCAAAGTCCAGTTGTGTGGCTTTAGTGCCATGTTTGAAGAAAACCAAATGCAGAATTTCAGCAGAAACAGCTTATAGCCACTGTCAAGCACAGCGGTAGAGAGGTAATGGTTGGGGTTGCTGTGCAGTTGCAGGACCTGAACACCTTCCAGTCATTGAGTCGACCAATTACTCTCCATAACAGAGTATTCTGGAGGTAAATGTAAGGTCATTTGTCTGACAGCTTAAGCTCGGCTTACACTGGGTCACTGCAACAACGATCTGAAGCACTTCATGACATCAACATGAGTGGAAAATTAAGAAACCATTCTTTTTGAATGACCTCGTTATAATCTAGATGTCAACCCAACTGACATGCTGTAGCATAAATTAATGCATTTAACTAACCCATTGTCAGTAAGGGACAACCCAAAGCATCAGACACATCTACTGCCAAGCGTTGCTGCGATGCTCCTGTGTGATAGGACTCTTCTCTTTATTTATGGACACCAAAACCATTTTATTTGGTGCCAGGCTGTAAAATGTTTTATTTCTGCTGCAATGCTGGACGCTTTAACACGGAGGTCAGTGGACTTTTGGAGACAGCACCACGTTCCTCTGGTATTATCTTCTGGTCTACATCCGTGCACTCAGCATGTGTATGAAAGTGTTTTGTGCAGTTGCGGCTGCAAATGTTCACCGGTAAGGTTTCTTTAGTTTTGTATTGTTATTTTACAATTTCACTTAAATGTCCTCTCAAGTAGTTGTAACTATTTCAAAAATAGAAATGTTTAGGATGTTATGTTGTTACCCTTAAGCTTGGTGTTTTTCTGATAATAAACAGAAAAAACACCCACAAAGATAATAAAAACAAAGTCATGATGAAAAGTCAGGGGAGATGACAATGTTAATTGTAATAGGATAGAAATTAAAAAAACTTTTATTGAGACTTTCATCAGGCGTCAAACGTGATTGTTTTCCTTTTAAAACACAAGCAGGTTTTGTATTAAGCACAGACAAACACCATTTTGGTAAAGTGCATTAAGTCCTTTCAGCTGCAGACAGACAGAAAAAGAAGAGTGACTGCGGAAGAATGTCACTAATAGGACAGAAATAATCAACAGAGCCAGCAGAGAGCCACCACACATGCATGTTCATATGTTAGAGGGCTGTGGCCAGTCAGCCACATAATAGAACAATCACTCTGTCACTCATCCTCTGCTATGTCTGTGACTGCTACTCTGTTTAAAAATTACATAAAAAAGAATCTTGTATTCTATCCTCTTTTGTCCTTTTTCTTCTCTTGTCATTTTTGTCTCTCCTTTCTGGCCTCCTCTTTCTTGTGTTCCTCTCTCAGATGTGTCCTTGGTCAATGTCTCTCTTTATTCCCTCATCATGATGCATTGTACATTTTTGGCACCCAACCATTTTAATGTTTCTTCCTCTCTCCTGGGCACATTTTGTCCTGAGAACACCTGCGTGAAAAGAATCTGCTGTGATACGTCAGAATAAATCACACAACGGCAATGAAAGAGATCAATTGTTGTGTCTTTGTGACATCAATTCAGTACATGCGAATGGGTTTTAAGGAAAGGGTGATAAAACCATTCCAAAATCCATGACAGCTTAATTAGAAGAAGGCTGAACAAATACAGTTAGTTTGGCAGAGTTGCCAGAATAAAGTCTCTTCTGTCTAAATGGAAGATGGAAGTGTGACTGAGGTTCACAGAACTACATTTGAACAAACCACAAGACTTCTGCAACAATGTCTGATGGACAGACTAGACCAAAGTGGGATTTTTTTTTTACCTTGAAGCCCAGCAGCACGTCTGGAGAGGCACGGTGTTTCAGCAGAAATAGCTCATGCCTCCTGTCAAGGAAAGCAGGAGAGGGGCGATGATTCTGGGATTTTTACAGCCACAGGACCTGGGCACCTTGCAGTCATCGAGTGGACCATGAACTTATCTCAAAACAAGAATATTCTAGAGAAATGAGAGGTCATCTGTCTGACAGATAAAGGCTGGTTGGAAGTGATCTGAAGAACACCAGCAGGTCTGGATCAAAATGGTTGAAAAGTAGAAGAATTGAGGTTTTGGAGGGGCCTAGTCAATATCCAGACCTTGAAATGCTGCGGCGGGGCCTTAACGGAGCTGTGCATAAGTGAAATCCCCGAAACTTCCATAAACTAAAGCAACATTGGTAAAACGAAAGAAAACTTTATTTTACCAGATCCATGTGACAGACTAATAAGGAAATAAAGAGTTGGACTTCCTTCAGTTACTGCTGCTGAACATTGATTTGTAAGTTATTGAATCCCGAGGGGGTGGGGGGCTTAGTAATGGCCACGTTTTTTTCTTTTCTTACTTTTGTTAAAAAACTAACAGTGAAAAAAATCTGTATTGTTCATCTGATGTTGTATAACTATGACTCATTGTGATCAGAGAATTTTTATTGTTTTTAGAAAAAAAAAGACGGGAAAAAAAATGGCTTTGCACGTCTATATCTCCTTTTAACTTTTCTTAATCTAAATGATCAGAACATAATTTTGTCTCCACAGCTAATTTAGATTTTCAGAGCATACTTTCCTCTTCCTCAAACATTTAGTAGAAAAACGGAGCTGAATCCAAACTGAATCAAGCAAAGTGGTGGCGTTTCGTGACAATGCTGCCTGGTAATAATTCCGACTTCAAATTCAAAGTAGTATAAACTAGTATTGAATTTAGTCCTATTTATGGACAATTAGTTGCTTTGGAGAGCTCCCATTACTACAGACTTCAAACACATTTACACTTTTTAAATAACTGTGTTTTGCCTTTTGTAAATGTCTAATTATAGTCACGGAATTTATCTACGTTAGAGAAATTAACACGATTTGACAAATCACGTGACAAACTCACAGCATAATTTTCAACATGTAACTCAAGTGTTCTTTTGTCAAATCAATCAACAAGCTGAGAAAAAAACAATTAAAATTTTGTATTGTGCTTTGCCATATTTTTCCATAAGTATGTTTCTTCCCTCTGGTGGCATATTTTCAATCATTATTACAACACCGGCAGCTCAAGGCTCGTGGCTTAACCTCTGCTATGTTTGGTGTGTGATAAAAGGCGAAAGCACTATCAATCTTTATTGTCTGGTCTGTACGCTGTAATTGTATTCAATAGTCCACTGATTCTCTTGTCTGCACTAATGTCGGGGAGCAAAGGAGCGCCAGATGCTCCGGCTGCATTACACACACATGCAGGTAGACGCAAAGATGTGCAGTTGAAGCTTTTATCGAGGCAGGAGTTGGTGCGGGGAGGTGGTGGAACCATGTAAAGATTGTTATAATGCATCAGGAATATGCAGAGAAACACAGGTAGTGGGGGATGGGGTCACTTGGGCCCTCGCTGATAAATTGTTGACTGTATAGATTGTGAGCAGCTGTGTGTCCAATGAAGAGGCTTCCTTGTCTGGTCAGATTGTTTATGTATGTAAGACTGAACTGTGTGCTTCGTGTGCATGTGTGTGTGTCTGTGTGTGTCTGTGATGTCACAAACAGGCTGGATCATGTATTATTCAAATTTAAGAAAGCCATAGGAGGTAGTGAGGGAAGAGAGGAGGAGCGGAAGAGCTGGAGGAGTGCCAAACACTCGATTGGATCTCAATGAATAGTAAAGAGGCTGACGGAGGGAAAGCGGGTGCAGGAATGAGGTGGAAGGGGACCGAAAGACAGATATGAGTGTGTACACATACATATGGTAGTCGTAGTTGTTTGCATATCCTCGTGTAGGCTAATACTTCAAGCACACTAATGAAAACTAAGAAATGCATTGTCCTTTGTTCTTCTACATCAGCCTTTGGAGTTTAGTATGGAAGGAGTTCGTGGATGTTTCTCGTGCATAAGTCTGTGTGCGGCGTGGCGAGTATGAGTGAGTCCTTTGATTCCATATTACCTGGACATTAGGCTGCAGCACATATTGCAGAGCCTCACATTGTGGGTGACGTAGATAAGACAGAATTGGCAGGAACCAGATAGTTGATTTGAGTCGTTTTCATATTCACACGCAGCGCACATGTCAGCGATACTGGTTATTCAAACACTGCTTGACATTATTTTTACATAATATATTCTGTATAGATACATCAACCTTTCTTCATTCTAATATTTTTTGTTTAATAAAAATCAAGTCAAAAGATTTAAAAAATAAATCACTTACCTTACCTATTGTTCCAGATAGCAGTGGTGGGATGATGATGCTGTCAGTGCGAGCTTCCACCTCCACCATCGTCAGCCATGAACTCCTGTAAACAGGAATATTGTGGAAAAACATGTGAGGCCATCTGTCTGACATCTAAAGGTTGCTTGAAAGTGGTCCACGTGATGGGACAACGGTCCTAAGTGCACCAACATCCATATCAGAATGGCAAAAAACAACATAAAAAAAAGTTGTCTGTTCATAGGTTGGGACCTCAAACCGACTGAAATGCAGCGCCGGGACCATAAAGAGATGCTCCAACGTTTTGGGAATTAGCATTCTTTGCAACTTCATTATTTCAATGATTATAGGTGACTTAAAACATGCTAACATCAGTTGGCAGGGGCTTTGTCAGACTGGATGATTGCATACACAGAGAAGAAAATCATCTAAGAGCAACCAAATGTCCACAAACCTCAAAATATTGCTGTTCAAGGTGAATCTACAAGCTGTTAGTGTTTACTATATGATTTATTTCTAAATTATTATTACTGTTAACTTGATTTATGTTAAATAAATAAGTTGCATGTTGCCATTTGAGGTTCTCTAAAGTCAGTAATATAAATGATATTTTATGAAGTTTTCACTTAGAAAACATTGAATTAACCCTCCGGTCGTGTTCGCATTCAGCCCCCTACTTTAGTGTTCCCGGTCAAAATTGACCGGTCTGTTTTAACTGCTCTTAAATTAGCACACAAAAAAAATTTCACCACCAATTTTTTTATTAAACATTCTTTAGTTGAGAACAACATTTAAAAGTAGTGTCTAACAACAATTTGTAGATGTAAACATTAAATAACATCAGTGAAAATACAATTGGGCACTGAAAATGAACTACAAAATGAACATATAATACAAAAAATAAATGGAAAACCAAACACCAAACTCAACAGGGTGTGTGTGTGTGTGTGTGTGTGTGTGTGTGTGTGTGTGTGTGTGTGTGTGTGAGTGAGTGTGTGTGTGTGTGTGTGAGAGAGTGTGTGAGTGAGCTGGGGCAGTGTGTATGGGGATGTTTTCTGTATGTTGAATGAATTTACTCTGGATACCCATTCATTTCCTATGACGGTCACTTTTGACCGGGAACACCACAGGTGTAACAAGGTTGATTAAAACACTCAAAATTGAATGAAATAGGTGATCATCACTTTTATATGTTCAAGTACACAGTGTGAAGGATATCATAAGGTCTTGAGGTAATCAGATGTAAAACATAATATTTATGAGTATTATAAGTTGTAAAACGGTCAGATTTGACCCGAACACGACAGGAGGGTTAAAAGAGGGCGTACTAAGCTTTGCATGACTGAATGGGGTGATTGTTTTCTTGTGTTTTGTGGCATCATTTCAGGATCCTCTAGTTTACTTGGAAAAGGTTCATTCATGCTATTAGTTGTAGTATTGTTTGTTTATGCATCTTTTTTGTCACTTTAACTCTACCAAAGCTAACTACCCGCTGAGTCCTATAGTAATTGTCCACACAGTTACTCTTGGACCTTTTGGCCCGTTAAGCTGTGAATCTGCACAGATCTGCATCTTTTACCACGAGACTGTGGCCCTGCAGTGCTACGTCCACCCTTTAAAATGTCTGCCAGCGTAACATTTTTGTGCAGCTTCTTTGTGTGTGCGTACATTTGCATGACACGCACATGCAGAACCAGTGAAGCATGCAGCTTGCACACTACATACAGTAATACATTGCTGAATATCAAAGGAAATTACCCTTCACCTCAGTGCATGGATCTTAGCGAGTTCCTTAACCAGAGGAATGGGCTTTGAACCAGGCAGATTCCCCCAGGGCCCATATCCCAGCCCCTCCCCGGAACGCCGTGCCGGATAAGGCCCGTAATTCCCACTTTTAGGTTTCCATTAATCTGATCCTGACACAGGGGAGACGGGCTGCTTTGCATATCGCCTTCCCAAGATGGAGGGCTATTTACATGATCGCCTCCAGATTGAATATGATCAGTAGCCCTCCTCCTCTGCCGTTCTCTGCAGCTGAGACAGGGGAAAAAAATGCAGATTTTCTTTTTTCTTTCAGCTGTTATTTGCTGCATTATCGTGGATGAAATATTATTCACCCAGGTATATTCTCCATAGCTTTTTGATACGTCTCAAGTAAGGCTTGATGGATACAGGTTGCAGATATTACAGCTCTGTGCTTGCTTCCCTTGACGAAGGCCAAATTTCTTTTATGAACGTGACAGCAGAGATGGATAGATCGACCCATTTATCATCGCTCACTGATAGCGCTAATGTGAAGAGAGTCCCCACCCCGCACCCCCCCACCCCAAACCCTTCTCAACAAATGAGAGGAACACCAGTGAACAGAGCTCCATTTGAAACCATGAGGGCAAACCCCCATGTAAATGTATCTGTAATGAACGCCGCGTACAGGAGGTGCATTATTCTCTTTCTGCTACATTTATTTCTGAATATCAAATGAATATGATAAATGTGGAACGAGGGGGCGGCGGCGGCAGCGGAAGCAAAGTAAGCTGAGGATATGAGATGAGTGATATTGTTATTACACCACTGACGATGAGCTGCAGAACTTAAGACGGTGTGAGACTGTGGCGTAGGGTCTCCCCACACACACACACACACACACACACACACACACACACACACACACACACACACACACAACTATCTTATGCTTGTTGCCATGCAAACACATCACCTCCTTGTACACCCGTCATTATCCATCCCTTTAACTACTTGCATTTCTCCTTTTTTTCCCGTCATTATTCGGTACGTCAGGCAGAGACACAATTCCACACTCATGTGAGTCCTAGTAGTGAGCCGGGACACAGTGAGACAACAAAAATGGCATCTGGTAAAAAAAAAACAACACACTATTCCTGTACAAACAGCACCTTTATATAGTGTGGGTGGTGAATCAGCACATCTGTGATCACGCAGTGCCAGGGAAACATTTATGAAAAGGCAAATGTGTGCAACCCTGGTCATCCAAGGTATTCCCATTCTTAGCAGGGAGCTAGAGGATGTATGTAATCAACCCTATTTTTTTTTCCTTAAACTTATCAGAGGTGTTTCTTGCTATTGCTGGACCATGCAGATGTCTAGAGCTCATTGCCACTAGGAGGCCCCCTAAGCTACAAGGTCAAACTCGATATGTAGTATTTGGGGAGAAATAAAATAAGCTGTCTTCATTAATAACCACCATGGTAATAAAATGTAAGTTCCTTGCTATGAATCTTTTAAATTGTGCCTCAGATAGGTGCCATCTGCGCTGGGAAACAAACGGCTTTTCTCCATAGACTATAAAAGAAGAACTGGACAAAGTCCAATGATGTCATACATAAGATATCTGAATAGATTTTGAATCCTCTTTCTCCATCATGCTGCAGGTGGCGATAACAAGCAGGTCTGGAAGCTGCTACAACCCGTCCGCCTTATTTCAGTCCTACTTAGCCACTCAGCTCGGCTGATTTATTTTATTCTAACCGTTGTTACTGATTAATATTACTTCAAATTCAATACAATCAAATATTTCCAAACATCCTCATTTCAAGCAACGACGTTGCTTTGCTACTTCGTCATAGCTCACAGGATTGGACCCGTTGTTGCCACCTGCGGGTTGGGAAAACCTACCAGCGTAGGCCTGCGAGCCACTGGCTGAGCGGCCGAGGGTCCCAGCAGACTTCTACTGGAAAGGGTCCTGAAATACACCTAGCCCCCTGAGCTGATCCACAGCCGAGAAGCGGAGCGGCGTCCACAGTGGGACCTCGCATTCCCAACGTTGTTTCGGTGGCAACACACAGATAATGGACGCGCAGTGAGCACAACCTGGCAGCTGCTCAGCTAAGCTTTGTCCTTAGATCCTGTCAGACCAACGCTCATCCAGTCACAGGGGCCCGTCAGCATGTTTTTGGCACATTTTCTTTAGATTTGTAAATAACTATTCTCTGTGAGGTCTTTTTCAAAGCTTAGAGCTTAGAAGCTAAAATAGCTGAAGTGATTATAGGTAGTCACTGGCCTACTTTTGCATACGTTTGTTTTTTATTTTATATAACTCTACCTGGAATTTTTTTTTTTTCTGAAGTTGTTGTAGATGTGAAATCTAGCTATGGAGACCAACGCCTTTCTTTCAGGTCAGTGGCGGTGACTCAGTTTTGGAGCCAGTCGGCAGTCAAGAAACTGCATCCTACAACACTTCTTGGTTGCATCCAATTATTGCTCTAATTTGCAAGTTTATAGTCTGAATTTCTGAGTTTTTTCTTAAAATTTGCATGTTTGATCGGAAAACTTTTGTCTTTGTTTGTTTTTTTATTTGTTAAATCCAACCAAACATCTTTCTGAAAGTTATTATAGCTGTTTCTGGATATACTGTATCTAGACTACGCTGGTGCATAGAGCCCCTTGTCACCCACACTACAAGGCTGGCTTTGATATACGGTATTTATGCAGTATTTTCAATTCTGTCTCAGATATTTGCCATCTGCACTGTAAAAACTATTTTAGCTATATTAAAAGCCTTGTTTCAAAAAAATTTTGGACTATTTTTCTAGTTTAAAAAATCCTAGACAGGAAAATATTTTTACCACATTGTCAAAGATAATTTTGCTAAGAACACCACAATTTGACCAGATTTATGGAGTATTATTTATGTATTTATGGAGACTTATTTCAAGAGGGGCTGTTTTTTTCAGTGTGTTGGTGTCAAAAAAATGTATAGCTTGTGTTTTCTCTAACCAGATTGGAAGTTTACCCCTCACACTCTCATGTTGGCTCAAAGCAAAGAGGTCACAACAGTGGATCAGTACATTTACCTTGTACAGGTTTTACGCCAGTTGTCCTTCCTGATGCAACCCCAGAAGCACAGGGGGAGGCACCAGACCCGCAAAGGCAAGTCCGATGTGCTACCAACCGCTATTCAACCGCAAATTTTATTTGATTTGATTTTCCTCAATGCACTGCTGGCTTTCCACCTAAATTCATTGTGCTAGACAAACTAAGAAAAGCATAAAAATCTGAATTTACATTTAAAATATTGAAAATGTGACAAATCTATTGATATGTTACATTTCAAATATCAAATATCCATCAGCATGGATCAAAGGTCTGAACTCTCCAGTGTAGTTTCATTTTATAACTTAGGGACCACTAAAGAGCAACTTACATAGGGTCCCCGAAAAGCTAATACCAGTGCTGAAGCTTCGATATCATTTTTGTTTGTGTTATAGGACTTGTGCTGCCTCTTCTTGAGGAGATCATGCCGTGTGTGAGCAGTTTGACTCTGTGTGTGCTGTCACTTCTGTGCAGACATCATGTAAACAGTGTGATAGAGATCTATTGTACATCATACATCCTCTCTCACGTTGTCTCAGGCTGTTCCAGGAGCATCGAACACATTTGAGATTCTCCAAAGTGGATTTCATGCTTTTAATTGACATCATTGAGTGTTAATTCGAAGCATGTCACGGATGTGTCACACCAGCAAGCCGCCAGTGTCTGACCTCATGTAATGTTGAATTATATTCTTACTGCTCCTCTGCGTGACAACAGATACGCTTCTCCTAGGAAACACCAAACTGTTCAAACTGTCATGTGAATCTGAGGTGGTCTCTCTCTTTTCTTTTGTATTGTTTTCTATCCTTTTCTCATATCTACATTTAAACAGCATATCAGGAGCTACCACTATGTAAATCACCCTTTTTATTTTATTACAATACATTTTAATGGGACCAGTATGGAAGTATGTATCTGCATCATTACAAATTTTAAGACCAAAAATCCACTAAAATCTGCGGGTACAAAAAGAGCTGATAAATTATCAATGGCATTGAGGCACAATTTGGTGGTCCTGTTTGACAGTCCGACTGAAGCCCAAAGATAGTGATTGTGTGTCTTAGTGCTGGCTTAGTACTTATTCACACCTGCAAATGGATATCACAATGTCTGTAGAAAACTTGTTGTAGTTTTTTTTTTTTTTTTTTTTACTATTACTTAGCAAGGATAATGCTGTATTAAAAAGTCAGAACTAGTTGAAGTAGTTATATCCTGTAAGACTCCATCAGTCTCTCACATAGCTGTTGGAGGCTTTTGGTCCATTCATCTGCACAGCGTTGCTTCTGTTCATTGAGGTTTTTGCACATGAACTTATGCTCAGCTCTCTCTCGAGGTCCTGCCACTACATTTCAATGGTGTTGAGGTTTGGACTAAACCAATCTAAAACCTTGATTCTTATATTTTTAAGCCATTCTGATGTAGATTTTCATAGACGGATCATTGTCCTTTTGTATGACCTAATTTAGACCAAGACAGAAATTGTGAAAATCTGGTATGGGTTTTGATTAAATCTCTGTGTTTCCTTAGTAAATAAATAATTATTGTTATTTTATTGGCTTTCTATAAATTGGTCTACTTTGGAACAAGTTAAACTCTATTGTTGAGATCTGAGATGACATTTGTCATGATTTGGTGTATATAAAATAAAGCTGAATTGAACTGAATCAAACTGAAATAAAAGTAAACAAGTGCACATAAATCGTATAGAGAGAGAGAATGAGATGGCCACTCTCGCAGTTCGGAGTTATAACTCCAAGTGCTCTGATTCCAACTGGCACCCCAGTTTTCCTCACTTTCTGCTTCCTCTTCCAATGCTTTTTCTTGTCTTTGCTTCTTGTGCTTGTTTCTTCTTGATGTTGCCATCACTTCAGATTTCTACATCCATCAAAACTGCCCTGTTCTGGAGTTTGTCAACCATTATCGGTTTATTGATCTGGATATAGAAATTCTGCCGGACTTTTACTTTTCTATTTTCTACTTCCCGTGGCAGTATTACCCAAATTGTCTTAAGGACTTCCAACTTATACTTTGAGCAGATGTTCCTGTATAGTGTTCCAGTTACTCGCTTGTGGCATTTCATGTATGCGGTACCGGCCAACCACCTTATACCCCGGAGTTATGTGCTGGATTTTCTTCAAGGCATATTTCTAAAGCTGACACCTGGGGTTTTGTTTGGTGTGTAAATGTACTTGAAAGGTATTTCCCCGTTCCAGGAATCCTTCATGACCACGACAGTCCGGCCTTGGGTCAGCAACTCTGGATGATTATTCAGCCCACACACAGATATGCAGATAAACCTGTACCTGTTTTTCAAAACGCATGTAAATTGTAAACTTAGTCTCCATAAGTCTTGCAAAGATTCATTTACACGGATTCTTATGATGCATTATGAGCCACTGCAGACCCAAATACCACGTTGTCTACATCTGGATTATTTTCCCCATGGCCTCAGAATAACCTCAGCTTGTGATCCATCTAAACTTGACATCAGAAAATACATTTGGTATATTTGTACTATTTTTACATGCACAGTCATATGTACAGAAGTGTGCCAATGTTTTAGACATGCCTAGTCTTTTTGTTTAGCCTGTGTGCTAATGGCATATTTAGTTTCCCGTCTCTTCAGGATACAAACAAAAAATCCAGGAGCCTGGATCTCTTACCTGGTTGTCTCAAACTTAATACAATGAGACCTTAATTAATAGTTACATTTATTGATTTTGCTATTATCCAAAGTGACTTACAAAGTGAGGAATACACTCAAGGGGTTCTCTGTACCAGGGCTGGGAAATTCTGATCCTAATACAAATAACTGTGTCATTAACAAACTTGTGCAGACCTTGATGACAAGCTGATGACAACCTTTAATTAGAATCCGGTTTGTTAAAGCCGGGAAACATCTCAAACATGCAGGGCAGCAGCCTTCGAGGACTGGAATTGCCCACCCCTGCTCTATACCATTCTTATGTCTGACTTCCAGCCAGCTCGATGTGCTGGGTGTAAATTTACGCAGCCTGCTTGGAAACTGCTCCGCGGCGCCTCTGATGACGCCACGCTCATTGCCTAGAATGGCTCACAGCGGCTGCTGTTTCCCGGCAGGTCTGGACCCTGTGGGACTTGCCTATAAGGGTCTCACGACACACGCTGGTAGGCCAGCAGTATCATTACAAACACCTGCATGAGACAGTCTCCTTAAGAGCAGTTCAATCTGTGCTTGGCTCTGAAGGAGGTCACATTAAATACTGACTTTAGGTTGGCTGATATTGGTAGCTCAGCACCCGAAGGCAGTTGGGGATAAAAACAGCCCGTAACTGACCAACTGATTAATCAGCTAACAGATTATTCAGCCTACTTCCAATATTATTTTCTCTCTGCATGTTAATAAAGATATTGAAATATAAATATGGATTTAAACTTTGATTAAACAACCTTGTAGCTGTTTTCTGATCTGTATGTTTGCACGTAACGTAGCAGCAGATTAAACAGGCTGAGTGGCAAAATGAGCCACAAATCATCAGACATTACCATTATTAAGGAATTATTCTGTGCACACATCATCCAGTTTATTAAAGCAGGTTATGTAGAAGCTTGTTTACTCCTTAACCATTCTAAGCTTCAAGCATTGTACTCGAGCGCTGAGAGTGTAAAACTTTATATCAAATAAGACAAGACAAAACTAACACACACACACACACACACACACACACACACACACACACACACACACACACACACACACACACACACACAGACATATGTCTCTGATTCCCAACCACATACAGCTCACTTTTAGCCCTCAGGCACTGCATTTGAGGGTTTCATTTACTTGATAAAATCGTATTTGCATATGGAAATTGTTTGAAAATGATATTAATTTGTTATATTCAAAGGAGAATTACTTTCTCAGATGAAAGCTAAATCAAACAAAGGCTGACAGGTGATGGTACTGAACCCTGCTCAGCGGGGTCTGACAGTGAAATTTTGTGCTAACAAATATACACCTTTTATGGTGGTGTCCAAATGTTCGCCCAAGTCCTCCTCCGTTTCTAATGTTTCAGCAGAGCCATGGCTTAATTTCTCAGCAGGATACTCCTCCGACTCCTGTGATGTGTCCAGGTGTGTGTGACTGATGGGGCGCCACGAGATGTCACCGTGAGGCAGATCTCCTCCTGAGCCAACTTAACTTATCAGGAACAGAGACTAAGAAAAAAAAAATCAGGCTAATTAATTAAGAACAGTATTAGAAGTAATGGGATATTATAATATAAATTGCTACATTCTGGAACCAATTTAATCCAATTACTGGAACCCCTCATGAATATAATACCTCCAAAATCACTCCGTCAGAGTCCAAAGGGAGACGTGTCTGACTACCAAGACTGAAAGAAAAAAAACTGCTCCCTTTTAAAAGCGAACACCAACAATGGTTTAAATGGTTGAGAGGAACTGTTAATTTGAGTAATAAACCTAATGATGATTTTTTTTTCCTTCTAATTGACATCTCGACCATTAACAACCTGAGTAGGTTTTTGTTTGAGCTCCCTAGTGTTTGATAAAGATGAATGACGGTAAAGGCTGATTGGTGCTTTTTCTCTTAATGGTCCTTACCCAATTTAAAAAATGTCTTAAAAGAGACAAAAGACCACAATTCCACACCAGTTAAAGCGAAGTGCAATTTGGAGGAGTGGATAAATTGACATTAAGAATGCCAAGAACTTTAAAGGCAGAGAAATGATTTCATGGGGAATAAATCCACACTACAGTTTATAAAACAATATGTAAGCGCAGTAGAAATGATTCAGAGTTAGGCAGTAAGGCTGACAGTCAACTGTCAACTCCATGTAAATAGGAAGGGCTTCCAGTGGAATGTGGAGGCAGAATATCCAGTTGTTCACGACATCAGGGGTTTGTGATTGGTTAACAGACATAGATGAATTAAAAGGAAGCAGCATGTTTTAAAAATGTGACTATGTAAAAGTAACCTATGTATTTGATTCACAATGGTTGTGAAAGAATAACGGTCCATTCCTCTGTCCAACATCGCTTTAGTGCATTGATGTGTTTGGGCATTTGCTCAAAAGCTGCTCTCTTTAGCTCTTGCCAAAGCATTTGTGCCGGGGTCTAGGTTTTAATTTGGTCATTCTAAAATCCTGGCCAGCTTTAAATGTGTTGTTTCTCATAAGTGTATAAGTACCAGTCTAGTTTTATTGAAGCCGCGGCCATGAACTCTCCTTTTATACGCACTGTTTAATCGATTTTTACAGACTTATGATAACAAATGGGAGGAATATTCCTGTTCAAACAGTTCATTATATACACTTTATGTTCATATACATATTTGAAATGATCTGGTTTCATCTGTAGGGACCCTATCTACACTATAACTTTAGTTTAGACGAGACATTTTTTTAGTCTTATTGGAGGCTTATTGCTTCTGTTTTTCTCTGGGCTTAACATAAGTTATGCTGCAAACATATGTTCTGTTCTAACTTGAAACAATTCACATTGTTTCGCTCCCCAACAAGATTTAATCTCATTACCATCAACTAATAGACCTAGGTTTGATTTAACTCCAGAATATTCCTTTAAACTTTACAAAGGAATGATTTCAGAGACAAACAAAACTTGGTTGTTCTTTTAATCAGCAACAAATTTAACTACGCCTTAATGCATATTTGATAACATCAACCTCCCCCTTTTTTTTTTTTTTCTTAATCAAAGCAAGAGAGGAGATCTTGTTAAATTGAGGCTTCTGGATGTTTCTGTGAAATATTGAGATGTATATGAAAGAGGAGCTGTCTAGTCTCTGGCGGATCGCTCAGACAATCATGCTGACGAATGGAGCAGAATGAATTGAGGTGCTTCTTGATGTGGCTGAGAAAATACTCAGATCACCACTAAAGCTATTATCCTGTACATACCGAATACAATGTACTATAAGTCAGTCCAGTTTCATTCGCGCACTCAAGAACAATTTAATAGGTAACATTTGTAGTCACAGCAACATCACCGTTTGTTCAGATCAATAAATAACAGATAATGCAATAACACACATTGTGAGTGTTGTTACACTGAGTATACACCAGTGCTTCTGTAGTGGTACTATTACGATATGCTTAGATGTTGTAAATGTCCATGTAGTTACAAGTGAGAATCATTCATTTTTGTCAGTCCAGAGCTGTAGATGAACTATCTCAACCAAAACATGACTGCACTCATTTTGCATTTCAGTCCTGCAACTTAGGAAGTGGCAAGTGGCTGTACAAAAGCAGTACCCGTGAAAAGCTGACGTCCTGCCTCCACTTGCTTCTTTATATAGGAGCCTCAGTAATCTCTGAAAAATTGTCAAACTCGTACTCATATTTTTGTGGCATTTTCTTCCTTTTTTGTCTCGTGTACATTTACAAAGTTGCTACTCCATCCATCCATCCATCCATCCATCCATCCATCCATCCATCCATCCATCCATCCATCCATCCATCCATCCATCCATCCATCCATCCATCCATCCATCCATCCATCCATCCATCCATCCATCCATCCATCCGCTTATCTGAAACCAGGTTGCGGGGGCAGGTGTCTAAGCGCAGATGCCCACACCTCCCTGACCCCAGATACTTCCTTCAGCTCTTCTTGCGGGATTCCGAGGCATTCCCAGGCCAGCCAAGATACACAGTCACTCCAGCGTGTCCTGGGTCTTACCCTTGGTCTCCTCCCAGTGGGACATGCCTGGAACACCTCTCTAGGGAGGCTTCCAGGGGGCAACTGATACAGATGCCCAAGCCACCTCAGCTGACTCCTTTCGATGTGAAGTAGTAGCAGCTCAGCAGCTCCAGGATCGTGTCCTTTTGGTAATTACCCAAAGTTCATGATCATAGGTGGTGAGGGTGGGAGCGAAGATTGACTGGTAAATCGAGAGCTTCGCCTTTTTGATAGACACGCTTTATGCTCGAACATCCATAATGATATGGACAGACTGTGACTAGCACAGAAGTCCAATAACAGAGCACCACTCGGGTTCAGATCATGGAGAACGTTCCTCCCAATCACGCTACTTCAGGTATCACTGTCATTGCCCATGTGAGCGTTGAAGTACCCCAGTAGAACAATGGAGTCCCCAGTCGGAGCACTATCAAGTACTCCTTACAGGCACTTCAAGAAGGCTGGGTACTCTATACCCGTAGGCACAAACAACAGTAAGAGACCTTTCCCTGACCCGAACGGGTCCTAGGGTAGGGCCCTGGTGACGCCAATCCGGGCAACGTAATAGTCCCTGTTATTTCGTTTTCATGTGTCGCTTGTGTTCAAGAGTTGCAACTCTTGTGGTGGATGTTGGTATACACTGTGCTAGGATCCAGTGCTCTCTAGCAGTGTGAATAACTGTCAGGATCTGAAAAAATAACTTTTTCCATTTGTTTTCTGTATTAGATGCTTCATGGATTTCCATTTTGTAGGCTTAAAGTGTTTCTATTCCAGCAGCATTTTTTTAAGCAATATTAACGTTTCACCACTCCATTTATACAGAGCTGTACTTTCTTTCATTGAACACCGGAGGCATGTTCTATATTTCATACAGATTGATGGAGGGTGTAACTCTTAGAGAAGCAAAAGTGACCAGATGACCTGCATGTTCTCTACAAATGTGTGAGGAAATTATTTAAATGTTTAAGAACAATGTTTTTTAACTAAAGATGGGAATGAGGTTTTGCATTTCTTCTTTCACATTTCCTAATATCATCAATCCCTACCAGTTATCTGTAGGACTCTCAGGTTAATGCATCCAACCCTTCCAGATGAACTCTCGGGACTGGAATAATAGGAGCTACTTTTATCATGTATATAGATTTCTTGTGAGAAAATGTGACTGCACCGGCATGTTCCAGGATGTTTTAGAAGGTGATCTTTAATTATCTTCCTCATTCCTTGAATAACAATT
Source organism: Xenentodon cancila (assembly GCA_014839995.1). NCBI lineage: Eukaryota > Metazoa > Chordata > Actinopteri > Beloniformes > Belonidae > Xenentodon > Xenentodon cancila. Next base: position 25,636,987 of record CM026208.1, on the reverse strand, counting down.
TCCATACCAGTTGTGAGTACAGCTACATCTGTTAATAACACAGCAACAATTCACCTTTTTTTTAAACTGATTAATAGCTTACATAAAACCAAAGAAAAGTGACCTGTCAACTTCAGTAAAGTACCACAATGGCTTTCACTATTCACATCACCTGACATCAAATTCCCAAGCTCTATAGAAATCCACTCATTTGATAAAGTGGTCGTCAGTTGTTTAGAATGTGTAAGAAATAATCACAACAGCACATATTGCTGTGGAGGTCGGGGGACTGTTTTCATTTAAATTATATTTGATGACTCTCCATCAGAGTTATTAATTCCTGTTAGCTTAAACCCTGGCTTTTCTCTGACCTGTCTGTCACCCCTCTCTCCCTCACATCCTCTGCTGTTTTCATCACAAATTTGCACATTTCTGTAAAGCTTTTAGGAATGGTGACGGAAATATTGTGAGCTTTTTGTCTTGCCATCTCCCTGGTTTGATTTGTGTGTGCGTGTGTGTTTGTGTGTGTGTGAGTGTGTGTGTGTATCGAAAATTAGTTCTTGGCTACTGAACCTATTATACCGTTTCTAAACATTGATGTGGTGGGAACAAAAATGTGTGTCATTGAGCATTTTTCTCTGGTAGTATAATACAAAATATGAACCACTGAAAACGGTGCAGTTTAAACCAGATTTAACGGAAGTTACTGTTGATCACCTAGCAGGAGAGCGAGTAAAAAGCACCTTTTCCCAACCTTACAAATTTAAAGAAACACTCCAACTTCTATCACAACAATAGGTAAACACAAACACATTAGTAAAGACCACCTTCATTTGGTGACTTTGGAGTGGCTTTAAAAAATTACCCAGTCACACTCTGAACACGACTACTATTTGTCCACATTTGCTATCTATTCACTGTGTTGGGGTGAAGAGTGACGTCCATCAAAAGTTGGGGTACTTCTCTGCCCCTCTGACCCACCCAGAATGATGCCTTGTTTGGAAATTTCTTTAATGAGACTGGATTTTCATCGCTAGTGTGGATCACAAATGATGAAAAAAAATCTTTCTAGATAGGGAACTAAACTGAGTAACTTACTGAAACGATCCATGCACCCCACAGTTCAGCTGAGCTCAGTTGGGAATAAGGCAGCGACCAGAGACAGAATGGACGCGACTGTTTCTCTGCAAACAAATGGCTTTAGCGAATCAGAATCTGTGTTCCTGCATTAATGGTGGGTGTTGTTGGATTACACTTTCAATCTCACAAATGTACACCATCTAGTTCCCTGTTTTACTTTGTCAAATTACACTAAATTAAATAGTTAGACTGGCTCATAATGCAAGGATATGAGAATTAACAGAGGTGCTGAAACAGCATCCACCTGAACATGCTTAGGCAACGACAGCTGTGAATCCTGAGTGATAATCAGCAACGTAAACTCCCACAATCAGGCTCAACAAATCCAAGAGCGATGCCAAAATGAAGACCAGTTTAAAAGACAAAAATAACTTAAAACCAGCTTTCATTTCCAGTTGTTTACAGGGAATTGTCTTCTAAAACATGACAATTTATAATAAGAACCTGGTTTGTTTGTCAAAGTGACAGCACTGCTGGAAGCTGAGCCGAGTCGCAAACCGCTCAGTTTTGTTTTAGCTGAAGCATGTTAGTTCAAGAATGAACAGAAGGTTCCTTCAAAACAAGAAACTATTGAAAGAATAACGACAAAAACAGCATGAAGTAAAGACATGTAAGAGGTCCATACATGCACAAGCAGCAGGAAGGGAGTGAAGGACTAAATACTGAGAGACAATGCAAAAACTAATTAAAGTTCATCTGAAACTAAATTTGCTGTATCAGCGACAAATATGAACAGCTGTTGCACGTCAAGCAGAACTATCATAAATATAGTTATTAAGAAGAGCCATAAAATGAACCAGAGAGAAACTGAATTTCTGTCAGCCAGATTCAGCCCTCCTTGACCGCTCAGAAAATCTGGTTCCAGGGCAGCTTGGACTGGCTCTGTCATGCACTGGAAGTGATAATGAGAAATCAACTGGTGTGGCTCGGGCTCAATGTGCTTGGCTTTGGGTTGATAGTGGAAAACTGTCTATTATAAGATTAAAACATGAGACGGAGGCCTTGGGTTTTACCTTACCACACCACAGGAAAGTGAAAAGTCATCAAGACTGAAGAAAAAAAAGTCCAGATGCTTTTGATTCAAGCCTGTGAGAACCCGCGTGAGATGGTTTTACTAGTGATTTAAAACAGGAATATTTAGCAAAACCACCATGGAAACAACTTTTTCCCATCTGCAGGTTACGGGATGTACCAAAAAGAGTTGCATTTGTTTTTCCATGGGAACTGGCTCCATTTGGTATGATCTAAGAGTTCAGCTAGAGGAGTTATTGCCTTATCAAATGTTCTGTGACCCATCCTGAAGTTTTAAACTGCTGCTCCTCCGTGAAATCCTTCCTACACAACCAGCTCCACGTTTAAGGAACTCGTGGCAAAAGTAAAAACTAACATGCCAAAGTAAAAGGTTCTGGTCTTATATTTATGTTAATTTTGTAAGGACTTAATTAAAACTAAAAAAAAAAAAAATTGAAAACATGACTTGGTGGAAATGCTGTCATGCCATAGTTTAGCTTTATTGACTTCAAAATATTACTCCTCCAAGTTTTCCACAAAAAATGAACCCACCCCAGAGGGCCGGTTCAGGCAGGTACCTCAAGCGTTGTTTTTTTGTTTTCTCTGGTTATATGGATGGGGTTTATGTTCATCACCATATATCTCTATATATGCCAAAAAAAAAAAAAAAAAAGGCTAGGCTGATGCCTAGATACTTAAATCGTATATCGTGAGAGTTGACTGACTGAACTGTAATGAAAATAGCTAAAATAAGAATGTTCTGCTGTTTGGGACAAAGAAACAACTTTTTTTTTTTTTTTTTTACAACTTTCTTTATGAATTTTAGGCTTCAAATCCAACTAACACAGTGGCTGAGATTTACATAAGCAGCTCTTTCTTTAGCCTAGAAACCCAGTATAAAATTAAAGTAGCCGTACCAGTTTAATATTTCAAGGTAAGGTTGATGTCTAAATACCTTAAGTTGTATTCTTGTAAATCCTGTAATTGTACATTTATAATTGCCTTATGTGATATTCATTTGATATTTGCTCCTTTGGCTCTAATGTCAACCTTCACAGCGTTTTAACCTATGAGAAACCTTTTATTGAAACTCATCTGCCATTTGCGATAAAAGTCATTTTGATGCTTTTTAGGGCTTTGGCAGGAGACAAAGAGGTGAATCTGTGCTTAAACAAGTTCATTCTTGGCCACATTTTTAAGAAAACAGTGGTAATCACATCAACGCAAGCCTTTTGTCACTGTATGTGTGCATCTGTGTGTAAAAGGTGTGCATATCTGTTGCTTGTCCAATGATTACTCATGTTTACTCATAAGCTCGCTCTATATGTGGCTCCACTGACAATGGTGTTGGTGACTGTGTACATGTGCAGCTGTGTGTTTAAGGGTGGTTTAGAAGTGTGTGTGGGAGTGGATTTGGCTTCTTCACCTTTGTGATTGTGACTTTATTAAAGGTGCTTGTTGTATCAGAAGGCTGAGACACAGAAGAAGCACCAATGGGAAGCTCTTAATCTGCACATTATACACATCATGTGTCAAAATATAGAAGAGTGATTTATGGGACAATCTCAATCCATGACATTCTGCTGCTTTGTGGTACCAAAATGTGACAATAAATAACATTTGTTATAAGCCTGGAATAAATGTGCAGTCAACTAGTAGCCAAAAGCAGCTGAATGGAGGATTTGGTTGTTTATCTGTCAGTTCTTTAATCCAAGGGAACATTATAAAAATACCCAATTCAGCAGTTAAGCCAATACTGAATCTTAAAAGGAGGTAATGGGTTTTTCCAGTACAAATTGACTCCTATCAAAAACCCCTGTAATCACATTTATTAAAAGAGGGAATAACTCTATTCCTATTAGTAACATTGACATTAATGCACAAAATAAATATACAGGTATGTGGTAAAGTGTGTGAGCGTGTTGTAAAAACATACTAATCATATATCAAATTATACCATAAATATACATATTGTCAAATTATACTGGGTCTTATTTTAAAAAAATAAGAAATACTACTTCAGATTAACATTAACATCTAACTTTTTCACTGTGCTATTATTTAATGAACAAAAATGAAACCAAAAAGAGAGAATGTTCCCTACTTTAAGAAGCTATTTTATATGAAACGCTCTTGAGATTGGTTTGTATGCATCTTGATTTTGTTGCAGAATGAATGAAGTCTATTCAATTCTCTTACAATGAATCAGTTCCAGCTCTTTTCTGAATCCATGATAAACTTAGACTTCACTATTATATCATATTTGTGAAAAAAGTAAGACGCTGAAGCTTGGAGGTCCCAGTCCCAGAGGCAGCGAAACAAACTAGTGATGTCCGATTGAAGTCCTTTCAGGGATTCAAGTCCTTTTGGATCAGTCACAAGTCAAACTCTGTAACAAACACAGAAATCCTGCCAGGGAGACAGGGACCAGCATTTTTTTTTTTTTTTTACACAATGATGGTTAATCTTTTTACTAATTTCATTGTAGGTCTTTGTTGAAAACGAGAAGTCTGGAATTAAAGTGGGTTGCATATCTCAACCAATTTAAAAGAACCACCGTGTATTCATTTCTGTGTTCAAAATAAAACATGTACAGAAGATAACTCCAACTCTATCATATAAAAGTCTTAGTATTCTCAAGTGCTTTTATTGTCTAGATCAGTAAAATGACTTAGATAATATCTACCTTAACATTTAGCCTGTGGTTTATACAAACTACTGTGATTTTTTCCAAGTGCTTGATGCTACACCTTTTACACTAGACATCCAAAAATGATGGCATGTAATTGGGCTGCTATAATTTGTGGAGACTGACCCGCAGGGCTGGCTATTAGCTATTGTCAGCTGTGATGATGGATCCCCTTAGCATTACAGAGCCAAGGCCATCCCCAATGTCCGCACCCGCTTAACTTGTTATTTATAGATCATGTCAGGCCTGTAATAAACTTAAAGCATAAAACTGCAGCTAATGCGCTGCTAATGAAATCTAGACATGAACAACTTTATGAATTGAAATAATTTAGAGGGCTGTACCAGTGTTGATGGGCTGTACCAGTGTTAGCTCTGGGTGCTCATGTATGGTGTATATGTAAAGTAGAAAAACCACAATGCAGTAAAGGGGATTAGAGAGCATGGTGCTGAAATGCTGAAAAGTGCCAGAATAAACTACACACAGTAATTTTTTTCAATCAGAAGTACGAGCTGCATACACTCTCTAAGGACAGGAATGGACAAGAACCGTGCTGGGTCCTTCACCCACAAAATGAAACCTAAACAAACATTAAATTATGAAAGTTAGTTAAGTTGAGCCATAATAACATGGACCTCAATAGAAAAAAATATTTCTTTTTATTTTATTTTTTTTCTTTTGCTTTTGCAAAAGAAAAAAAAAAAAAAAATATTTCAAGTCAACAAAATTTGAGTCTAAAATCTGACAAGTGAAAGCAGGCTTTACAAACACAATAAACATTATCTTCTCATTGCTGTATTATTAGTTGATAATAAGTTGTCCTATCTCTTTTAGTGATGCGTGTATTCCTGCAGATCCTGCTTAATCACTTGGATCTGTGGGTGACTTGTGGAGTCACAATCCGAAACTCTAAGGAGTTGAATGTTAGTACTGGGTCTGCTACTTGCATCAGAGGCATGTAGGAATTACAAATCACTGACATGAGTTATTGATTTATTCCCAACTTTACTAGCCATCCTCTGTATTACAACATACACAAACTGACTGCCAGCTTCCAGTCAGCTAGACATGTTAGCTGTGAGTCAAAGCGTTCATCCTGCGTTCATCCTGCTGATCGGGACGCACCAGAATCCTGGGAGTCAGACGTACCTGGGTCCACAGACACACACAGTGACGCCTCCTGCTCAGGCTGCTAGCACTTACCTGTATCATGAAAGTGAAAGCTCTGGTCCACAAATCAGTAGGCTCACTTGATTTTATGAATCCAAAGGAATCCTTGAACCAGGTCTTTAGAGTCAGAAATACCGTTATACACGTTTCCCCTCGTTTATTGGTACTGTAGTTTTGCGTGCTCCTTCTGCACTGTCATATATTAATACAAATAATAAAAAAAACTTTATTCCACTTTGCTTTTATATAGATATATGTTGCCTATCACTTCAAATAAAAAAGTATTTTTTTGTAGTTAGAGACAATGGGCTCTTGTTTCATAGACAGGATACTACATTTGTTTTTACGAACCCCACGGATCGAAGGACTCTTGGTTGTTACCTGCAGCTTGACGCCACTAGATGTCACTAAACCCCACATTTATGTTCATTTAATATCGTAGCTCAGACAAGTCTTTTTTTTGTGAAAAAATGCATAAATTATTTTGTCTATGACATAAAATGCTACAAATAATTGGCACATATTTGAAAACTATGAAAAGATAAGTAAATGTTCTGCTGTATTTCTTGAGTTTTACTCAAGTTAGCATGGTTTGCAGTAGCCTGTGTGTGTGTGTGTGTGTGTGTGTGTGTGTGTGTGTGTGTTGTTGAGATGTAGCTAAGATTAGTGTATTTTGCAGCATACGCTGCAAAAGCTGCTTGTCTGAGCTGCTATCCGCGTTGCCCTGTATTTACTTTGTACGTACGTTAGGCAGTGTTTGTGCACACATGCATAGAATTGTGTGTCCATGCGTGTGTGTGAAAGCGCCTGTAAATCTTCTGCTCCCCCCGTCTTATTGCTTTCTTGAGCTTCTCAGGGAGAAATCCTCTTGATTCGCTCAGTCCCTGAGGCTAGAGCCCCATACACAGCAGATGTTCCACTGAAAAGGCCATGAATGTTTAATCATTTGTGTTATTGATGCCGCCTTTTTGTTTGTTAGAAAGTGTGAGCGACTGTTAGGGTCTTATGTGTCTATTTTTGCATATTATGTATCCATCTGTGAACATGTGGCAAAGAGAGGACAAACAAAAGTCTATTTAATCCATTTGAAAGAGAAAGACTAAGAACTGTCACTGGCGTCCACGCCATTCGATAAATGAATGATGTAGTCTATTAAAAATCTTATTCAGAAAGATTATAAAGTGCACTATGTCAAATATCACATCAGTGCACTCACATACAAAAAAACGACAATTTGGTTTTCTTTTTTGTTAAAAAGCTCAACTTTTACCTGCTGGTGTCTGAACAGACTGGATGCCATCTCTAAACTGATTTGTTGGACTTAAAGCTGCTGTTTTAGTATTTCAGCTGACAGCCAGATTTGATCATAATTAGACAGCATGCCGTGGGCTTTGATTGGCACGGTAATTGGATTGTCATTGGGGCTGAAAAGCTATTATCTTTGGATCATGCCCCATGAAATTTGTTGGAAAAACTTCTGTGGCCATCATTAAGTCAGCCATCTTGGGTGCCTTCGCAAATGAGCTTTTTTTTTCTCTCTTGGCAAAAAAAAAAAAAAAAAAAAAAAACCACACAAAAAAACTGAGAAGAAGGTAGAAAAGGGAACAAAAAAAGAAAAAGCAAAAGTTGCCTGTGCACCGCTGGGATCCTTAGATCCTTTGAATCGCAGTAAAGACAATCTGGGTTCTATTGATTAATGATATTAGCATAGCAGGTAGCGCTAAGTCAAAAAAAGGCGTGCTGGGTTATTGCCCATTGCTCTCGCCCACTCACCAGTAACAGGATTGGGGGGTGAGGAAGGGGGGCAGCAACTGATGGAATGGGATAATGAGAGTGAGGTGAGCCTGGAAGGCTTGAGAGGGAGAGGAGCGATGGGAGCAAAAAGAGAAACTGCAGGGTGGCTTTTCATTTGCAGTTGTTTATGTAGAGCATCAGGTGAAAAGCCCATTTCAGAAGAATAAGTAGCAATATGAAGTAATGAGGAGGAGATGTGAAGCTGGTGGACTTTCTCAAAGCTACTGGGCAATTAAAACAACTTACACACCTCTGAAACTTGAAAAGCACTAGAAAAGAGAGATGAATCAGCCGCCCTTTTCGCAAAGCCACGCTGCTTCTGCTCATTCTAACCACAGACTGTAAAAAGAGCTGGACAGACCTTCTGTGACACAACCCACCGGTTTTCTGAAAAGCATGTTTGAAGCCCGGATGTGGGAGCCCTGCCCATCAGTCGACACCACCCAGACCCTGGTTAATCCAAGGGTCCAGGGTCCTGTCTCTCTCTGCAGGGAGAGACAGGTGTAGTGACTACTACCTCCACAGCCCTTGGATGCTCGCGGATGGAGCCCGTAAGCCAGCTTTGTCCCCGTACTCTTCCTGCCCATCACAGAGCCAGTTGTAATGATTGTGCTGTTAGTTACTGCACAGGAGTCAAGTTCAGCCAAAAGTGTTGAGCAGATAAAGTGATGACAGTTAAGTGGTTTGACACCACAGACTTTAATGAGGCTGTCACTCTTCAAAAAAATGCCATGGATGTAAAATAATTTGGTGAGAGACACTGGTATGATAGTCACTTCATGGTTTGTTTGTGAAGTTCGTTCTTGGGTTTTATTTGAGAATACCGGCTTGACCTCTGCAGGCTCCTTTCTTTGAGCTTCGGGACCTGATGGCTCCTGTGTCTTTTCCACCATTCAACACCTTTCATTGTGTTCACAGTTCCAGAATTGAGAGACTGATGTCACAGATGAGTCTGTCAGCGTCACATTCAATAAAAATGTGCTTCGACTTTGCAGTTGTTTCATCATCATGTCTTTTTAGTTGTGCTTCAAATGATATTTTATATGTAAATGTTAAATTAGGGGAGTGGCTGCATTTATTTCTCCACAAATTGAGAAGGAAATAAAAATCAGATTCATGTAAAAGTGTCAAAAGTGATGATGAGCGAGAGCCAGAAAAGAAAATCATGGCTTTATAAATCTGGCATGAAGAGTTTGTATGTGCATTTCTGACCTGCGGTTAGTTGTTTTCATGAAACCTGCCGGCTCACAGGCAGATGCAGAGTGGTGTTAATAATATTTTAAAAAGCCTCGTCAAAATATTAAGACCCTCAAATCCAAAGGTCTTCACGTTTATGGCAACAGGTATTTTTGGTTTTTAAACCTGCCTGAAAATCACCATAAAAACATTCACCTTGATCATAAAATTCAACATAAATAATTTCATAGTTGTTTCCCAAAATTCGACTGTCCCGCATCTTAAAATTTAAGTTCACGTGTGAAGCAACTTCACTCAGGCAAGAGGAACCATCTGAGAGGGGCCTTCACTTTGTTCAGGGGACATAAAATCCAGGAACTGTTGGGTTTTAAATCCTGCAAGCATTTAATCTGTGAATCAACAGACGGGTTGATAAGCAAATGACCGAGCTCTTTTTTTTTCTTTTTGGAGAGACCATCTTTATCATCCAGGGCTTTGGCACTGCTGTACATAACAATACGCTTGAAGAACTTTCACACCACAGAGACATATCCCAGTCCATTTCCATATACAAGGCCAATTTCCCTTTGCAAATTTTCTAAGGGCACAAAGGGCAACAACACGACAGCTCTACAAACCGTTTTCACACAGACAAGAAATAATGTAGCAGAAGACAGCACTATGTAATGCATTAGAAAGTAACAGCATTATTTTAAAACTCAGGGTGTGTTTGTGTGTGTTTCTCCGTTGTGCTGCCTCTAGCTCATGATAAAGATCTTCCACACACATATCAACATGTTTTGCATTCGTGAGTGCAGGGTTTATGCGACATAATAAATATAGCTTTACATCTTGTGTGAAAGGTGTAATGCAGCAGGAAAATGTTTTGTCTTCCTGATGGCAGCTTTCCTCTCTTTTTCATTGTGTCTGTGGGTGAAAGTTTCCATGCAGGCACTGTTGATCATGGCCTATCAAGTGCCATCTGATTTGCATTCAGTGGACGCGTCATTATTCACAACATTTGATGTCCACAAAAACACATTAGACCTCTGTTTCAGTGCCGAGTGGCGTTGGTTGCGACCGCCCAGACATCATTTGTGCACCCAAATAGTCAAATGTAAATTGATATGTAAGAAAATGCCCCATTAACTTTTTCATTAATGGTTATAATGCATCCGGAGTGTCATCCGCGGGGCGGTGCGGTTCTGTGAGAATGGCAATGTGCACATGTGCAACACACAAACAACGCAGCCTCAGACAGGCAGGAAAAATAACATGCATGCAAATACACAAATATTCGCAGATAATTTGTACAGGAAAGACGAAACACACCGAAAGCAAACAATCAACCCATTTGCCTCTATCAGTAAACGCCCCACATGGTTCTGAGGACAATAACTCTTTTAGCTTTTGCAACACTTTTACTTTAATTGGAACTTTCTCTAGTTCATGCTGCCAGATGTGTTCACAGATGTTTAAATAGACACCGTGCTCCTCGTGTTGGCTTCTGTTTTATATTGATGTTGAGGGGATGTGCCTCTCAGTGTGAAATGACTCACATTTAATACGTACATCCCGGTATGGTACAGAGCAGATGGTCAGACATCTTTAACAACAAGTTTTTTACTTTCTTACATTCTGTTGTCAAGACAGCTGCAGGTGTCTGGTCATCACATCTGAAAAACCTTATATCAACATTTGCGTTCTCCTGAGCCCACTACTTTTATCTTCATGATGATGTTTCTTACCATTTCTGTCACTTTTTCTTAAGAATTCAGAAGTTAAAGAGCAAAAAGAGAATATTGGTAAAGGCCTTGAATATATGATCGGTTCTGACAGGATTTTAAACTACCTGATGACATTTACCTTTTATAGCTGTAGTTTAACTTTACACTGATATTTAAAGTGGTTTTACAGATTTTTATTTTATATTGGTGAAGCTTAATCCAGCTTTAGATCACTGATTTCTAACGTGCTGCTGGAGTCAAGACTGATCTTGATCCACAAAAAGTCCTACACTAGGTTTCTGTTTGTGCTCATATTTAACTCAATTATTAAAAAAAAAACATAAGTGCACTTAATCTATTTATTTTCCCAAACGTTGCTTTTTTTCTCCACACTTGTTTTTTTCTTTTTCCTGTATAAAAAAAAAAAAAAAAATGGTTGTTTTAATTCTGACATCAGCCATCCTGAATTAATCTGGATTTACAAACAGCACTATGTTCCAGTTATTCTCCCCTCGTGATTTCCCAGTTTCTACTCATAAGTTTCTACCGGAATGCCACTGGAGGTCGGAATTCCAACAACGAAAGTCAGAGAAACCTCACTTACACCAGCAAAGGAATGTCAATCAGTCGATGTATCAACAAAGCAAGCCCTCAGGTAGTTTAACTGTTTCTAACAGTTTTGCACATTTTATTTACATTAAAAGTCAGACAAAGACGTTGGGCTGTTTGCATCGCTGCGGTTTCTGCGTGCTAAGTATTGCACACAGCATCATTATGACTTAAGGCTGTCCGGTGTTTAGAAAGGCTCATGGCGTATGCGCCTCAATGATTTTTCCGACTATGCAACTGAAGCACGGTCAACTCAGGTGTGACATCATTCCCAGTTCTGACTTCTGAGGGAAATGGAATCCACCATAAGCTGTGAACAGTTAGCTTTTCCTTCAGTGTTTGATGATTTTATCAGTCTATCATATTATTTTTCTAAATTCAAGCTGAGATGGCTTCGACGAGCAGTTACTCCTCTATGGAGCAACGTTAGCATCACGAGTCCAGTTCCCTGCGACTTCCTGTCACCTGACACATTGAGATGCCACATTCATATGGCTTTTGGCTCAGTTTTGGTCTCTTTTAAAGAAAAAATCTCTTGGTCTTTAGCTTCTACGCGAAGAACTTAGTTAATCAGCGGGTTTATTTTGTCTGCCTGCTGTTTTATGGGAGTTCGTTGCTGCTGTTGCACAAATGCAGTACAAAAACAGCGAATGAAACTGCACTGAAAAGAAGGTTAATGTTAAAATAATGATTTTTTTTTTGTCTACAAGCATAATTGTAGACACATGTGTATGGTTTTTCTGAATCTGGAAATTTCCGGTAATTAGAACTTTTGATGACCAACAATTACGTTAATTATGATTATGTTAAAAATACGACATTGTTTGACTTTACAAAGTAGATTCTCCATTAATTTCTATACAGTTTCTAATACATGCCTCCTGTGTTCCCCTTTTTATATTAGTTTGTCCCCAACATGTTCACAGTGTATACACACAAACACGCCACACTCCCACCAGCCGTCACCGCCAGAGTTAATATGTCTATTGTTTGGTAAGCACGTAAAGCACTTATGCCTGAGTGTTTGCAGGTTGCTGAAAGGAAAGAATTAAAGGTGAGTGTGTATATGTGCAAATCACTCACACATACAAACAAATGCACACATGCAGGTCGCTAGGCTGCAAAACCATGGCAACATTGACAGGATCAAATCTGAGTGGCAAACGTGTGTGTTTAAACATGTTGAAGCATGGAGACTGTAGATAACTTGGCACAGTAATTAAGTTGGCCACGGAGCAGAGGACAGAAAACAACTGAGCAGATATTCAGGAGGAGCAGACGTAATTCTCAGATCCATGGTTACTTCACACGTGAGACAAAGACTTCATCCACTTACACCGTGCATCATAGTTCAGTCAACCACAAACACAAAACCAACAGATTTGTTAAGTTTGATGACATAGAAAACAAATACTGATAATGTCAAAACAGTGAAATTTGATTACAATGTTGTAATTTTGAGTAGATTTGTCACAGTGTTGATAGAGAAAAATCAACTTCTATGCAAAAATCCTATAACATTAATTTCTGCAAACACTGTGAACACATACATATATTTACATGTGTATGTATGCATGTATGCACATAAATCATAGTTTTAATACATGATAAACATCAGTGTCATTCTTTTTTTTTTCAAACATTATGAACAACATTTATGTATTTATGTACATTTTTGTACATGCATACTGTACATATATACACAAAATAGTGGTGCTATTCCAGAGGACCCACCGAACCATCAGATCCACAGTTACTTCACATAATAATCACACATGACCCAGTCATTATCCCCACGTCATGCAGATTTTCTGTTTTTAATCTTTAATTCTGCAAACGTAGTGTTCAGTATTTTGTTCAGTATTTGTGTAGGTACGTACATATCTATATCCTTGGTCAGGATACACCAGCCACTGTATGAGGTACACAGCCACCATAGTTACACAGAGCGAGAGGAAGATAGGTGGATCAGTGAATTACGGAGATGTGCTTTTGCATGGAATTAAAATGATCACATGACCTCTGCGTTTTCTGAAATTGTGGAGGTAATTTGTGGTGGAACTTTTACTTTACCAATCACAGACATCGTGGAGTTCATACTGGATTAAAATCTCAGACATCCTCCAAAACTGTGACAAATTACTGTGGGTCCTGTGTGATCCTGTACCTGTGGTCTTGTTCCAATGGGCCAGAAAACATTGTCCAGTCAGTTGTATAGTGCAGCATAGTTCAGCTGAAAAGTAAATATTGAAAGTGTGAACATAGAGAATCTTTGATTCCAATACTGTCACTTGGAGCAGACTTGTCATTATATTAATACAGAGAAAATTAAAACCAATGTGAACTAAATATACACAGTGACCAACAAACGCAGACATGTATGTACTTCATTCTTAAATAGCCCATAATGTTTTGTTTATTTTATTGTATACTTTATTTTAATTTTGATAATACACTTTATTTTGAGTTATTCATTAAATATTTTAACCATTTGGACATGCACACATGGTCGTTTCCTTTAATGTCGTAGGAGCCTGATCATGCACTTTAACGCAGCACTTTAATCGTTGATGAAATGTGATGTTTTCTTTATTGTTGTGTTTTTTAAATCTGGGAAATTTTAGAGCATAAACTAAACTGCTAATAACAGCAAACCTGGTCATGCTTTAAATACATTATCATAGACTGGAAAAACACATTTTTTGACATTTAAAGGTGATTTCAATAATTCATTATTTATATATTTTTTTCTAGCCGTGCATTTTAAGTTGTTATATCCAATAATAAGTTGGAGTGACTGAGACTCTCATTCACTGAGACTCTGCGGTGTTCATAACCAGACCTTCTACGGTGGCTTTTGATGGAAATAATCATGTTCAGTGTGTCAAAGGAAAAGAATTGCTGTTTTTTAATAAAAAGTATATTTTATTGTGGAAAATCTATGCAAATATACTCTCACCTGCCACTTCATTAGGTACAGTTGGTATTTCTAATAAAGTATTGAGTGTTTATGGACATTTAAGCTACTTCACCGTTTCTCATACGTGACAACAAGTCTTCCAGCTTTCATGAATTATTGACTTATCTTAATAAGATTACAGTATATCCCAATTCGAGTACAATCACCCTAAACATGCAATCGTCACTTACGTGTGTTGTGCTTGTCTGTAACGACGGTACCATTTATTTTTTAAATTTTTTGTTTTTTTTGTCCATTCAACAATAAAACACTAGCTTTGAAAAAATAAATAAAAGCATAAAAAATGAGGACTTTCAACCTTGTAAACGTGAAAAAAGCAGTTATTTAGAATAAACAGAGTGCAGTTTTAATCAGTTTTATGCAATTTTCGGGAGCATGTACCCTTCTGCAAGGTTGCTGAAATAAAATAACTAGAACAGACACATGTGAGCGGTCTTTGACTTTCTTTCCTCTGAAATCTACCTAGATTAGATTAATAAAAAAATAGCATAGATTTTGATATTTTCTTTCCTACACTTGTTCACTCATTTCCCAATATTATTCCTATCAAATTTACTGTTTAGGAGTGAGGACATTAAGAGAAAAGTGCAACAGATAATAAGGACATTTTGTGCATAAACTGTGATATGAGAGATGTACCACATGGGGGCTTTCAATCACGGCACAATGCCTTCCAGAGATGTTTCTGCGATTTGGCAGTGGCCTGTCACGGGTGGGGGCCACCCCCTCTGACTGATGAGCACCCTAATCTGCTAATGCTAATCTCAACCAAAGGGGTGGGTGGGTGGGGGGCTCGAGCGGCTGGTTTATCTCACGAGCCAAACGGCTCGACTCACCGCTCCCTAACGATGGCCAATAAAATTAAAGAGCCGGTGCGTGCCCGGGCACCAGAGGAAGACGAGGGAGGAAATTAGAGATAGATAAACAAATAGAATCATAAAAAGGCAGGGCGCTGGTGAAGTGGTAATTCAGTGGGAGTTCATTAGGGGAGAGATGGAGGAATGAGGAGTGGAGGGCTAAACTGTGGATGACATTACCTCTAATGTGGCTCCCCTGCAGAGTTTGTGATAGGGTGGCCGTTCCCGGCGAAAATAAGGTTTTTAGCATGACGCTATGCTCACAAAGACAAACAC
Source organism: Xenentodon cancila (assembly GCA_014839995.1). Taxonomy (NCBI): domain Eukaryota; kingdom Metazoa; phylum Chordata; class Actinopteri; order Beloniformes; family Belonidae; genus Xenentodon; species Xenentodon cancila. Next base: position 25,621,579 of record CM026208.1, on the reverse strand, counting down.
TCACTAAATAGGATTTTTCTTCCTAAGCATTGTACTATTTTAGTTCCGAAAACATCTCCAAATGGGGTTTCAAATGTGTTCAGGCTCACAGCCAAGTTGAGGGAGCACAGAGAAAAGATTTTTGTGGTGTGCTAAATGTGTGTGGTGCTACAATATTTGGAGAAGAGAGCCTGAAGCTACTATTTTCTGACAGAAAAAAAAACAAGCCCAAACCACCCATCAGTCACAAGCCATCAATCATATTCTGTCTAATTTCAGAGATGAATCTGTTAGGATAGAGTGCAGTTGTCATATCCATGCTGTGTTAACTGTTGGTATTCAGTATCCTCACTTGTAATGTAAATTTTATTTTTTTACTTTACTTTCTTAAATGACCATTTCGTCTTTTAAAGGGTCAGCTCGGCCAATTTACAAATACAAGCTCACCTGCACTCATACGCAGAAGTTAGTATCTCCTCTTTTAAACATATGTGTGGTAGTAGTATCACGCAAATACGATCTCGGGTGTTTCACCATCACACCATTTATTCATTAAATTACACCAAAATGAAAGAAAAGAAAAGTGAATGTTGGTAATTATTAGTCATTAGACTGATCATCAGCAGGTCTGCAGGCCTCGATAAAGCAGGATATTTTAGCAGGATGCTGGTCTAGGAGCTTTCAGAAATGTGTTAGCACAATGCCACAAGGGACAGACATAAGCAATTGAATTGGAAAGCAATTGTTGGTGCACCACCAATCTTGTTTCCAAACAGTTTTGAGTTCAATATTTTGCACAAGAAAGATTTTTTCACAAATGGAAAACATTCAAGAGAGCTGTCAGTCTTCCCAGGACTGGACATCTCCTCTCAGACCGTACAGGCCTAAATGAGCCAGCTAAATATCAAGCGTGTCATACACATCAGTAAACTAACGAGGTAATCACAGTGGTACGTAGTGTTGCCCATTTGTTTTGTTGTTTTTTTGGAGTTTTTTTTGTTAAATGAATAACGTCACATTGAAAAAAACTTGTGTGTTCTCATCAGAGGTTGTATTTGCCTTAAAACTCACCACAATGAAAGGATTTGTATTAGGTTTTACACAAGAAAACACTGAATTAAGTATAGGCGTATCTGAATGTAAATACGTACCTTATTTTTTCTGTTCAGATTCTGGTTGTCCTTCTGAGACTTATGCCTCCACCACAGTAATATCATCTGATCATCTACAAATTCAGGACAATGCTGACTGGGAAGAATGAATGACACAATCATCTCGTGACGATACAATACTGCGGTGGGAAAGTTTGGGTCCTGGCATGAGTGTAGATGTTACTTTGACATGCACCACCCACTTACACATTCTTGTAGATCACATACTCTCCCGTGGTAACATCACTCTCTGATAGTGACGGCCTCCCCCGGTTTGACAATGCACCCTGCCACAGAGCAAAAGATACACAGGAACATCTCAAAGAGGATGACAAAGAGGTCGAGGCGCTGACCCAGCCTCAAAACTCCCAGCTTCCCTCTCCCACACTGTCTGTGGTAGACGTCACAGGACGGTAGCAGGTGTTTTTACTGTTGCAGCTGGTATTCCAGCTTCATTTTTACCACGTTGCACACCACAGGCCAGTCCATACTGTAGAGAAAGAGTCTTGCTCTGACTATGTTGCTCTGCCCTGCTGGGGGACGTTACTGCCATGAGGGAGTGCTGTTGCAGCAGTGTTTTCACTGGGTGCTGTGCTGAACGTCACACGCATCCCTGTGAATTCCAGGACCAAGGTTTGCCTACAGATCATGACATCGTGACAAGATGATTAGTCACTTCACCTGTCGTCGATTTTAATGTTTTCGACAGTGCAGTGACAGTACTTTACCGTGTTATTGCATTACATGTTTAGAATTTAGAGTCTCGTACTGCTGGTAAGTGTTTTGACATTTTTTCTTTAACTGTTTTCTCATTTTTGTAAAATAGTAGATATTTTAACTGTTTCATAGCGCTCCTAAAGATCCTTCAAAATCTTGAGGGTGCAACTAGATGTTTGGATGAAATTCTTACAGAGCCTACATTGCTGGATTTTAAGTGGAAGCACCAGCCTGGAAAAACATAATTATACCCAAAAACAGAAGTGTTGCTTAAAACAGATACATAAAACATGAGACTTTTTGGTGTGTGAATGGGAGCAAAAGATTCGTATTTCCTATCTTTTAGTTTATCAATTGCTGCCGCAGGAATTACAGGTGAATTAAAACAAAAACAAAACAAAACAAAAAAAAACGGTTATCCGTGTTATCCGTCTTCGTTATCTGCTCTCTACCTCTGGACGTCTTTGTAAGATGTCACTCTGTCTGCAAACAACTTTGTGTTTTTTCAGTGCTTTTGTTGTCTGGTATAGCGTATTTAGCGGATGAAACGTGTTGTTGTGACATGCTTGATGGAATACATATGTTGCCGAGGGCCACCCTCCCTGCCTCTCCTGCCACGGCTACACAAGCAACATATTGTATTTTGCTTTTTTAGAGAGGATGTGTGCTTTTTTTCTTCTTCTTCTTTTTCTGTTTGTGTGTGTGTGTGTGTGTCTGTGTGTAAGCTCTGAGTATCTCATGGCACTTAAATGTTGCCCAGAGCGCTGTGTGTGTGTGTTTGTGTGTGTGTGTGTGCGCGCGCGCGCGTGTGTGTATGTAAAAAAGTGTTGCTTATTCCTTCATTTTTAAAGCCAGCATCTCTATTCTTCACTTCCATTCTTTTTCATATTTCCTATCTGCTCTTCTCCAATCTGACTGTAATTCAGCGCTTTAGAGCAGATGTAATTGCTCAGACAGAGCAGGCATTCAGCGCACTGTCGATGTAAATGCTGCTCCTTGGCGGTGGCTGACTTAATGAACAGCGGGGCTTGCAGCCCTCTGGCAGCACTTAAACTTTAAAACATCTATTATTGAGGTGTGAGAAAAAAACAGAGTGGCCAGTGCTGACCTCTCTCTCATCCCTTTCTTTTTATATCTGAAAACATGGAGGTGGAGGGGCTGATGTTGTTGAAAGATAAAGGTGGTGCAAGTAGCATTTTCTTTTTTTAATTTTAGATGATCACTCTTCAGTAGTTCCGTCATACCTTTAAAGAGCACACCACTTTCTCTTTTTTGTTTGTCAAGCCCGTTTACGCTCTTCTGTTGCTAAAAAATTAACATCCTGTATATTTATGTACGTTAGGGGTGTCAAATTAAACTCAATAATTACAAGTTAACGTTACTCTACATTAAAAGTGGATGTCCTGTGAGCCGTGGACTGATTTTTATTTTTTAACCAAAAAAAAAAAAAGGCTTAGTGCAGCGTTGTGGATTGCGAACACTTTAGATGGCGAGCATTAGAAGCAGCCATGTGGGGCAGGAGGAACTTGAAAAGCCTATTTACATATTTAAAGTATGGGAGCACTTTGGCTTCCCTCTCAGTGACGGTCCGCATTAAACCAACACGGTGCACGTCAGGTTACAGCGGAGGTAACTAACGGTGCAACGTCCCCAGCTACAGGGGACACAAGTCCTTGGTTCAGCAAATAAGTATGGCTCATCATAATGGAAGATGAATAAATGACAAATCATATCTGTGACTGAAGCCATGAGGGTGTGAACAGAATAGTCCCTGTATGTAAACACTGCAAAACAAGGAATCCATATAAAATACCAATGCATAGGCAAAAGCCTAAGAAATACACATACATTCATTAAATATGTAAGGGTCTAAATAGGTAAGTCCCACTCTCTAATGCTCTACCCAGGTGAGAGTCTGCAGATGATTGACATGCGAGTATAGAAACATCCTCAGTCTGCTACCGTGCTACTTATATCACCTCTAGTAGGACATGTGTTATTACAAAGCTTGCCGAACCTTCCCCACTCAGCATTACTCTACTGTTAGTGGCTCGTTGGTCTACATATTAGATCTGGGTGTTTAACATTGGTTTCATTTTGTTAAATATTTTAAAATGTAATTCTTAGATGCATTTAAGTCCACTGAAGTCTGGTTATTTTGTTCTTTGAAATCTTTCTCAGTTGTCTCTAAAAGAATATGTACGAAAGAAGCTATAAAACACCACTGCTGCCGCTGGTTATTACGTGGTGGAGGTAAATACAACCCATAAAGTGTAGATGAACTCAGAGGAAGCATAATGCTAACCTCTTTCTCTTTTGGAATATGGACTTAAAAGGCCATTATGCTTCATCACCTCCACCGTGAGCAGTGTCACTGCCATCCCTGCTGTGTCAAGTGTCTTATTTTTGTATTAGAGCAGGAGAGATAAGTGTGTATATGTGAGTGAGCAAACTTGTGCCTGGTGTTATGGCCTGGTGTGTGTGTGTGTGTGTGTGTGTGTGTGTGTGTGTGTGTGTGTGTGTGTGTGTGTGTGTGTGTGTGTGTGTGTGTGTGTGTGTGTGTGTGAGAGAGAGAGAGAGAGAGAGAGAAAGAGAGAGTGAAAGCATGCTGTACAAGAGGTTAGTTGTGAGTGTGAGTGGGCCTTGCTCTGCTCTGGACGTCCTTAACTCTCTTGCTGCGTAATGGATCTCTCTGGATATTTGCATATAGTATAGAGGTGATGTCATTTGGTCTTCAGAGCTGCATTTAAAATGGTAGTTGACGCTTAGTGAAGTGGGCAAACTTTGAATAACTTGAACCATTTACTTTCCTTTTGCCTAAATGTTTTCCACAACTTGGCACTTTGGACTTTCTGCGGTCGTGACTGAAGAGTTTTCATGTGGAGCGAAGGACTGGTTAGGATACTTGGTTGACATTGTACCATGAAATTAAGTGATATAAATCACATTGTTTTGAACATTACGATGATGAGTTACTGGACCCCAGGGTAACATGGGTACAGATCGATCTTTATTCAGGTCAGAAAATTCAACAAAAAGATAAAAACCAAGAACATTCGTGTTTCCTTGCTCTGTCATAGCCACTGGTATGGCACTGAGAATGGAAATCTTTAAGTGGATGATGTCATGTACTACATCCCTCTGCTGCCTCGTGTGAGATGAGAGATGCCAGGAGCTTTGACAGAACATCAGCATTTGAATTCCTTGAAAAAGACCCGGTTGAGGCACATCTGCAGCTCATCCAGAGCGGCTGTTGGTCAGTGGGTAGAATAGTTTTGATCATGTATTGGTGTGCCTGGCCAAGGCCTTGAACCTTCACATTAACCCCGGACGGACGGACGGACGGACGGACGGACAGACAGATAGATGGGGAAACTTTGTCATTGATTTCAATTCAACTTTATTTATATAGCACCAAATCATGACAAATGTAATCTCAAGGCATTTTATCAACACAGTTCACCTCATCCCAAATTTTTCTAATTAATACAAAGGTAATAAAATAAAGAAAATTGTTTAATTAAATAAATCAACAGATTGTAGTAAAATTTTCCATCAATACCGTTCCCCATCCTGAGAAAGCACCAGGCAACTGTGAAAAGGAAACTCAACTCAAAACATTTCACTCCTGGGAGGTTTGGCAGCTGTCTTGAATGCTTGAGCATAATCTTTATTCCTGTAGAACACTGAACTCCAAATTGTTTAGAAATGGTTTTGGAACCTTTTTTCAGATTGATATGCAGGAACCATTGCTTCTCTAAGACAGTTGCTTATGTCTTTCTTTCTTGGCATCATGTTAATGAGCACCTGCTGATGCTGCTGCAACTTATCGAAGGCAGTAAAGAGATACTTGGTACCGCTTACATGTTTTTTTATTCCCTTTTTTACTTTATTTTTGTACACCGTGTGCTTAATTGTGGCCATTTTTTGTGTGCAATTGAGTGAAAAAAAACATGGCAAAGTACTTTACAAAACCCAGATAAGGTTAAAAATCTCTTTGTAAGTGCAGCTCATTTAACATTCACCCCATATACTGTACAGAGGATGAAGTCCTTGCCGCAGCTATTTTTATGCCCGTGTTTTTTATGTTCGGCCCCCTTTTTCTACAACTTTTCTACCAGCTCAGCTGTCACTATCAGGTAAAGCCTGAAAATCTTAAAAAAAATAGAAAAAAAGAAAAAAGAGAGAGCAAAAACGAAGAATCAGTAACTTCTAAATACCATGAGTCTCTGTAGTTTTTCATAATGTTACTTAATAAATCACTTTCCAGACCACCTCCTTTGGGTTCTGGACATTTTGTCTGTTGTGGCATATTTTCTTCCCAGCTTTTGGGAAGATCCTACCAACTTCTCTCCTTTCTTCTTTGACTTTTCTTGTGCTGGGACTAATAAATAATTGTTGTACTCTTAAAGAGGATAAGTTGCATTTTTTGCTGTCTTGCTGCAGCTGTGGATTATTCAAGGCTGATTAATTTTAGGACCATATTACAATGAATTACAAGAAGCTCGTGAATGAACTGGGTGTTTACAGAACCGATGGAGCACATCACTGAGAGCAGCGATGTCTCTCACCCTTCCAATGATGGAGTACAGTATATAAAGCATTGGATTTATACATAATGAATTACAAATAATAAAGGTTTGTAATAACGTTCGACTTTCATACTTCAACTTACAGTTGAAGTATTCATCAAGCATCTAGCCAGTACGAATGAGAAAAAATAGCAGCTATGTGCAACTACTTTGAATAATCATTGTCTTAATTATCTGGTCTATTTTTATGCACTTTTCTGTACGGAGCTTTACTCACTGGGGTTGTGTTAAAGTATTGTTTAAATAAAGCTGGATTATATTGGATTGGGATCATTAACTAGGTTAGGATAGATATTTACAGGAGAATACACATATGTTTTACAGTAGCGTTTCTTAAATGATACATAATAAAATGATAATTTTAAAAGGATGTATTTATTTTACACCAAGAAAAGTTGTAAATGAGCCCTATTACAAACCTTCTTAAACGTGTAAACAATTTTCTGAAATCTGTATTAAGCATCTATAACACACGAAAAAAAAATACCATAGACATTCGGTAGAAGAGCAACCGTGGCTTTACAGCTGTGGTCTTAACAGAAAGTGTAAGGGGGCGGAGCCAGACTGCACTCCACCTCCCTTTTTTGTGAGGTGTGTCTCTTTTGAAATGGGTGTTAAAGGTTTTGGTTTTTGGATATACCAAATGCAGCAGGAGGTGAAAATGGGTCGCAGGAATGATGGAAAAGCTGGATGATTCTGCTCTGATGTGCATCTGTGATGTCACAGAACCCTGCAGTTCTGAGCAACTCACAGACAAAATTTCAGACCCACACTGCCCACACACAAAGTGACAGGGTTGGGTTTTATCAGGAATGTTAACCAGTTTGTAACCTTAAACAGCACAAATAAGTATTCATCAGCACAGAAAAAAACTGATCGAATTTTTCACAATGTCTCCCCTTTAAGGTCATAACCTAAGAATTAAATGAGTTCATAAACAAGCTTAAAACCTGTTTAGAGCAATGCTACGGCAATTTGTAGATCTGATTTTAAACTGAAATGCATTCAAATGGTAAAAATGACACATGAATGTAATTGTTTACATCTTTGAAAGTACAGCCAACATGTCATTCTCAACTCTATGATGCATAATTTTATTCTTTGTAGAAAGAGCTTTTTTTTCAGCCATCGGACACCAATAGGAAAACTTTTGACTTTTTGCTAATATATTCTGTGTTTCATCCCCCTAAACTCATGCAAACCTCAAAACCTTGCAGCTGTAATGTAAAATGCACAGAGGTCATTGATTTCACCCTTTCCTTCTCTGCAAAGAGTAGACTGAGCCAAATCTTCTCTTCTCAGAGTTTGTAGTTTCCAACATCAGTGTCATTGTTCAAATGTCAGGAAGGTGGAGAAACTTTCATGAACATGTTAAAAAGTTCAAACTGCATAAAGGTCACATCCAATCACTTTAATGGTACTTACAGTACTTTGAGTTCTCTTACACAGTCTCCCTTCAGGGATACTGAGCTTCTTCCCAGAGATCCAACTACCCTCCCTTCACTAATAGGCGTTGTCTTAATGCCAAAGTCAAGTATTTTTCAGGTTAAATTTGGGGTGGCGATGCTAGCCGGCGATATTAATCTCGTAAGCGACATACCAGTGGTAGTAATGAAAGATGCCTAGTGTTATTTGCATCCTCGTGTGTCGAGTATTTTGTCAAAAGTAGCCGAGTTTTGCTTGCCTGGTAGATTTGTGTTCTCCCCTGAGAGCTGTGGCCCAGTAAGAGACAGCAGTTGCTCTACATAATTAGACTGGGAAGGTCCTTGTAAACTCATTAATATCTCACCCAGGCTGAAATGACTGGCTCACCAGCGGATGCGTGCCAAGGAAAGATATGAAGTAAAAGCAGTAAGATGAATGGAGTTCAGGTGTTGGTCACGAGGGTCTGCAGAGTGTCTGCGCTCACTGCAGAGCTGCAGAAATGCCTTTAAAGGAGGATTTCAGAGATGATGGCTTCAAAGAAAAAGATAGCCTCGTTGTTGCGTGCATCTGTCTCTCCTGTACGCTGTAACAGTCAGGAGTATTAGACTAAATGTGGAGCCAAAGCTTCAGATGTGACTTTATATGAACAGGAAACAACTATTGAGAGTGATATAAGCTGAGGTGATGTAGCCAAGGCTCAGCAGTGAACAATGCAAAATCACCACTGTTAAATCAACTTTGACCAGTTATGTTAGTGAAAAATTAACATTTTACAAAATTAAACTTTCATCACCTGTCTGGAGTTAGGAATTCATTTTTTAACACTGGTGTACACTAAGCAGTGTTTAAGATATTTTACAGTAAGGGGCTACATCTGGTCTTCAAGTCGAACATCTGGACAAAAGTGGAAAAATGTGCAGTTTCTAGAGTGGCCAGTAGAGGTTGACTCCATTTTCACTGACCCCCTGTTAAATTGTCCATTCACTTTTAGCAGGGTGGATTTGTATAATGCTCCACCCATCGTCTGCCTGATTGAGTTCAAGGTAACAGGGATCTGCTGGGGCCTATCCCAGCTCACTTTGACCAGAAGGCAGGGGTAGACCCTGGACAGGTAGCCGTGCTTCAGTCTAACTTAGTGTGTTTCCATTCCCCTCAAAAATGCAAAAACTGGAATAGTGAATTAAAAATACACCTAAAGTAATCGTCAGGTTCCTTAAATACTTCCATATGTGTTTAGGCTTGAATGAGTTTGCTTTTCTGGTAAATGAAAGTTGGATTAGTTTGCAATTTCACAACTACAGGTGACAGCTGGTTTTTGTGTGGCTTTTCTGCAGGTACTTCAGCCTCCTCGTACAGTCTGAAAGGTCTATGTTCTTACGGCTCTGATGACCTTGTCCTAACCCCTCCAAGAATAGCAGCCATTTGTACAAACACTTTGGACCAGGAGCAGGCATACCCAGTCCTCGAGGGCTGCTGGCCTGCATGGTTGACATGTCTCCTTGCATCAACACACCTGATTCTAATTAAAGGATAATCATCAGCTTGTTGTCAAGGTCTTTACAAGTCTGTTAATGACAGTCATTTGTATCAGGGTGTGTTGAATCAGGGAAACATCTAAAGCATGCAGGACACCGGCCCTCAAGGGCTGGAATTGGACACCTCTGCTATGGACCAATCAGCATCAAGACATGTTGGACAAGAGTGATGACCCTGTCAAAAAAGGTCATGCTTCTAGGTTGCTTTGGATAAAAGAGTCACTTCAGGTTTCCTTTAAGATCCTTTGGGCCTGATGTAGCGGTGCAGCATGAGAAGATACTGCCCTCCATAACTCATCAGAAGTTGCGTGTTGATGAACAGTCCACACCTACTCCATGAGGTCATGGAAAATCTCCTCCCAGGAATCCCTTGGTATGGCCAACTCCATATATATTATGAAGCTGACCATGTTAAAGGACCAGTTTTTGAGTCTCCATTTTTATTTATATGCCTTCACGGATTAATAATGTATTTTGAATTCAATTGAATATAAGGTTCTTGTCGTGTGACAATATATTCCACACATGTATGTCTTTCTCAAATAAAAATAAAAATGGCTTTGGTGCATAACATGACTTAATGGAAATGTTGTCATTTTGCAGTTAAGTTTTATTGAGGTTTTGAAATATTGCTTATGTATTTTATAGCTAAACGGTGATGAAAATATGGCACTTCTTTACTATCTTTGACAAGACAGACTTGCTTCATGCACATTTTGGAGAAATGGATGGAACAAACGCCAAAGTAGGCCAGGGTCATCCAGGGTATTTCCATCTAAATCCCTTGAGTGCTCCTACATATTGTGTGACCTCTGTGCTCAGTGGACATGGTCATCCAGATTAAAAACTGTTTAATGCACTCGGGGCTGGTTGACACTCTCACACATAACTAACAACCAGCTATTTCTCACTCACTTTGGAAAATTAAAACCCATTGTTTTTGCTAAGCTGAGGATGTCCCAAAGCCTGCCTCCCGGGGTCGTGTGTGTGTGTGTGTGTGTGTGTGTGTGCGCGTGTGTGTGTGTGTGTGCGCGTGAGAAATAGAGAATGTCCTGCACATTAGATTCAGAGAGGAGAAGGTTCAGTGGATTACCACGGCCCCAAAGTGCTGTGCCCTTTCATTAACCTTGCCTTTTACTTGTCTCATTTAATGCAAAACAAATTTCTAAGCTGGCGTCTGCTAAATACTGCTGCAACTTATTCTGTTGCTGTGAATGTGTACGTTACTGTTACTCTTATTGCCTTAGGTTCACTATGCCTAGCCCCCTAATTACTGCAAAACAGGCAGCCAGGCTCCTTATATGTGCTATCATCATTTTAAATTTATTTTGATTGATTTGTGTCAGCTTTAACTATGCTTTGAGCTGAGGTCGATAAATAAAGATCAATACTTTAATGTTTTCCTCTGAACTTTTATTAAAAAATAGATTGGCTATAAAGAGAGCTGAATTACAAGGAGGACTGCCTACTTCCAATGCATGTCAACTGGAATCTAATTGAACAGCATTGAACTGGCGGAGATTAGTCCAGGGAGTGTGAGCTGTAGGAGGCCCAGACGGTTACAAATGGAGAGAAGTCAGGGTTTAATGGTGAGACTAAAAGAAAAGTTGGCAAGTCGCTCAGTGTAGCTGGAAACCGGTTCTCTACTTTACTGGTAAACAGTGACTGCTATTAGAAATACTGGCAAATGGAAGCAAAACAACAGAAAAAAATTAACAGAATAATTGACTGTCACTTAAAATCAATATCAGGATTAGTTGGTACATTAGTCCACTTCATGAAATACACCTGCGCACGGGACTTTAACTTACTGCTTTTTTCCCCAAACCTCAAATGCCTTGCAGCAAATGCATTTTAACCAAACTGAAGCAAAAGAATATTTTTCAGAGATTACAGTCAAAATAAATGTAAATGCTATATATGATATATAGATCAGTGTACTTGGTACATAAAAGCACACTTATGGAAGTATACTTAACTGAACTGTACTTGAGGTATTCTTCTTTTTGGTATAGATAAGCTGAGTGTAGGAAACATGAACTTTATTATTGATAAGTACATAAAACATAAGCTGAAAGCTTTCTCGTCTTGTTTTTAGTTTAAAAGAGGGTTCGAAGGCACTTGTCAGAAAACTGTCCAGTTCCTCTCATACAGTCCAGAACGTCAGGTCTGTTTTGGTGTTCAACCACATTTCAACCAGATCTATTTAAACGACGCAGATCGAGTTGCTGGAAGTCAGACACAAGAATGGCATGAGAACTCAGTCTATAGTAAAAAAACAAACAAAAAAAAACACACAAGGAGTGGAGTTACTGACCCACACGGACAGCATGCTAACCGTTTAGGCTGCGAGGAGGTCTAAGAAGATGTTTCAGCCTTTTATGAGAAAAGGTTCATTTCAGAAATCAAGAAGTCCGCTGGAGTCTTTCCCGTCTGTTTGGGAAAAAGACAAGGATTCACCCAGACAGGTCCTGAATCCCTCACAACCACACACAGTCCTGAGGACAATTTCAAATCAACAATTTGCCTGCCATACATGGTTTTTGACTTTGAGAAGAAAGCTGAGAAAGCACAAGGAGAACACTTGAGCTCCATGCAGAAAGACCTCAGCCTTGATTTGAACCAGGAACCCTCCAGTCTTGAGGTAAGACATAACCACCAAGCCGCGCTGCTGCCCTGACCCCTATCCAATATTTGCATTTCCACTGGTTAATGGCCAATGAAACATCTGCAATGTAGATGGACTTGGCTGACTGAAGCAGAAAATTGGAGGAAAGATGGAGAGGGGTTAGAGACTGGAGTAAAAGAGAAGATATTATTGAAGCCATTGCATTCTGAAGCTTTTTTTTTAGGTCAGTAAATGAATAGATATTTTTGAGAGAAAACATGTGGATGGTATCCACCTGTGTCGAGGTCTTTTTCCACTGTTGTATCTTCAAGGGTGTATGAGTTGCATAAACAAGAAAACTACCATCAAGTAGATGTTGCTTAGATAGTAGACACAACTGCTTTTGAGATCCTGAAACCATGTGAGAAGATCCAAATTCACGTGACCATGGTTCATAACTGAACTGTGCTGTATGAGAGAAAACACAGACCAACAATTGAACCTTGTATGTAAATGTCAACATGGAACTGGAGGACATGGTCTCTTCCACATCTGTCTTGCATGTGTGCTCTACCTTTGGCTGGAGTTGACTCTGGCGCTAAACGTTTTTAAATGGAGCACTTCTTTATTATTATTATGGCCCACCTTCCCCTCATCCCACACAGCCTCTAGGGATGCAGATTCCTCTCATAATTAATGATGACAGAGCAGAAATCTAAATCTAAGATCTAATCTCTTGAATCAGTTGGCCTAAATCAGAGTTTTAGTTGCAGAGGCAGACTAATCTGGTATGTGCAAGACATGAACCTTGATAGGATGGACTAATACAATAAGAGACTTTATTAGCTGCAAGTAAAGGTCACAAAAAACAGTTTCAGGTGGTAAAAAAGTTATGCTTCCTTCAAACTAAGAACAAGACGGTGCCAGTGTTGCTGAGACAGACGATCGAATAAACCGACCACTACTGGTACGGAGGTATGGATGGACTCTGGAAAAGCACTGCTGAGAGCATTCACGCCCAAGCAACAATACAGTCTGAAATAAATGAGACAGGAAGCTCTGCTCTGACTCCTGAGATTCATAAAATTACTCTCTTCTTCAGTCCATCGTGTTTCCTTTCTGCAACCAAAATCTGCCTTTTTTTTGTTTAAAGATGATTAAAATATCTGCACTCAAGGACACATAGATCTGAGCAAATGATGCTGCGATAGTGTAACAGACAAGCCCGACTGAGGTTTATCATGGAAAAGCAAATCTATTTGGTGTTATACTATTCAAGGATGTATCTCTGATTCTGACCCAGCATAAAACTTGAATATGATTTTTCTCATTCAATTGTCTCTTTTGCTCGCTGAATCATTTTGTTTTAAAGATTTTAAGGTTTTATCTAGTACAGGCTTTATGTAGCTGTCATTTAAACTTTGACTAAAAACAAAACAAGACATGGGTGCCTACGACTTTTGCGCAGCACACGTTTATGGATAGTATGACATCACAAATAAGTGCAGGAGAGCAAAGTGGGCTTGTCTCTGTGATCCAGGCCTTTACACATCTGTTCATGGCAGCCAGTTTTAGGGGGTGGAGTCAGGCGGGCCCTTACGAAATATCAGAGGGTCAATAAACTGTTGGTACAACTGAGAGACTAACCAGAGTCACTGAGTCAAAAGAGAACTTCAATAAATGGGGGAAAGAAACAACACAAACATGTTGTTAGAGTGACCCAGTGGGGTTAAGTCTGAGGGCAGCTCAGAAAGCATGGTAAAGAGGGATGGGATTAAAATGCCATCGTCATTTCTGTCAAACACAAGGCCAGAACACACCGTCCTGTGCTACATCAACTGTCTTTTCAATCCAAACTGTGATTAACCTTTTGTACGTGGCACAGATTATGGCCCAAATAGATACGCACTCACACACACACTCATGGATGCTGCAGCTGAGCTCGGGGTGAGTTGTCTGTGCTGCTGAGATGCCGCAGTTAGGTAACACTTGATTTGAAAGAAAAAGGTTTTCTTTCCCTTTGTCCCGATGGTGATATTAGAAACATTTTTTTAATGTTCAGAAATGTTAAAATGCACAGTTCTTGAAAAAGTGTTCAACTCTCAACTCTCAACTCTGTAGACAACTCTGATTTACAACCTACAATTACATCCTTACATCATCACTCCTTAAAAGATTACATCATTTGATTAACACAGTGTGCCCACAACTTTCAAAGTGCAAACAAACTGAGTTGAGACATAAATGAGAAGTAAAAACTAAAACAAAACAAAAACCATGAAAGAAGGGGAAGCCTAGGGGACCAACAGACACTGCTGAGTACGGAGCTTTTTTCTTTACAACAGCAGCACACTTGCATCGAGTATGTCTACAAATAAATATGACTCATCTGAAAGTGTTTTACCATGCTGTGTTTGAAATGCACAAAAGCAGTGAACATAACTCCTAAAAGCACATTGAAGCAACGAAAACGGATAAAAAACAAAAACAAGTAAACACCTGGTTAACAGGTAGCGGTACACAGACAGTCCTACAGACTAACGGACAAAGAACAGCTTGTCAAATAAATTTACTTTATAAAACCCACAAAATGTGAAACTTTTCAGCCACATTACTGGCTACAGAGTTTGGCAGAGGTCATTCAAGCAATTTCAATCATGCAGATCATGATACCAACATCCTCAGTGTCTGCTGTCTGCACCTGTTTATATAGTCGTGTCTGTCGTCCACCAACCACCAGGTATCAGTCTGGAAGTCTTAGTAGTCTGAGTTTGTACCTTTGACGGTGTGTCTGTGTCTCTCTTCTCTGTTCTTCATTCTCTCTTTCTGATCTCATTTTTCCTGTTCCACCCGGCTGGTCTTTGCCAGGAGGGTCCCCGCTTATGATCCAGGTCCTGATCCAGGTTTCTTTCTTTTTAAAAGGGAGTTTTTTATGTCACTGTTTGGTTTAAGGTTTTTCTTCCACTAGGGGAGTTTTTACCTGCCCCTGTTTATGTAATAATTGCTTGGGGTCATGTTCTGGTCTCTGGAAAGATCCTGGAGACAACTTGTGTTGTAATAGACGCTATAAAAAAAGAAAAGAAAAAAAAAATGTTGTTGCTGCAGGTGGAGCAGAAGCTGTGAGACACAGAGAGAGGCCAAACAGGCGAACTGGAGACTCCATGAGTACTTTAACTCGTAGCACAAACTATGTCCTCACAAGTGATATTGTCTAATTGTACAACATGTACATAAATACCTGAAATATTAAATTGATTTATTCATAAATGTTGTTATGGCACCTACTCCTACTACTGAAGTTCAAAGTTAAATATTTTGGGCTGTCACGTCCCTGGTTCCTGGTTCCCAGTTCCTGGTCTGGACATTTGTCTCCGTGTGAGTAACAGTCCCAGTAACAGTGAGATTGATTCAAGATTGATCCTTTTCTTGGTTACCCTCTCTATTTGTTGCCCTCGATTTGTCCTCCTTGGTTTGTTCAGCACCTGATCACACAGAAAACAGGGAGGCGGCTTAGCCCGTTACAGCCAGAAGGATGTGCAGGTGTTGGTGTGTGACCTGCTGCCGTAACCCAGTACTCGTTCTTGCTAGAAGTTAAATAGTACAAATGACATCACAAGGATTATGAAACTCTAACTTTCAGGTGAAAGCTGTGCAGTGTTCCCTTTTTTCCTGGTCTGTCAATTGTTGCAGTCTTGAAGGTTTGTTGTGGTGCCATATTATTTCCATTTTGCAGCAATAGATTTACAGTGTTTAGTAAGTTTTTAAACCTAATCTGTGCGTCTCCAGACCTTTATTCCAGGCATGTTTGGAGAGCTCTGGCGTTTCTAGCGTACTTCTTGGTTGGTGGTGGCCCTTGATCAATACTCCTCCAGTGTTCTGAGACCGTTCTCAGTAAGTGAATAAATATGTCACATTTATATTGCACACAAATGGACTTACAATTTGAACTATTTGTCTTCTAAAGCTGAATGACAGTACCAGATTTATTTACCCTTTATGCTTGTTTAGAGCATAAAGGGTGAATGGATATACACACACTTTTTACAATAGACATTTTTTACCTTCATATTCATTTTATCTATTTGGACACTACTATGTAGCCTTATCCCAAAATAAATCTCAATAAACATATATTTGTATATCATGTTATAAAGTACAAAATTGTCAAGGTCAAAGAGTTCTGCAAAGCGCATACATTTTAAAGCTACTATAAGACTTTTTTAAAATTTAAAACATGACTAAACAGTGGTGTGAATAGACTTCTTTTACTGTGTTACACCTACAAATAAATATGAACCAAGATGAAAAAGCCTCATATGTTTTATAGTTGAGAGGCGGTATTAAAACTCTGCGCAGGTGAAGTGAATAGTGCTGTGACAATGCAACGTGTAACCTGGAAAACGTTTTGAGATGATACCAAAATGGGCCGCATAGTTCACTCATTCAGACATAAAGGACCAAGGACAAGTTCACCACCGGAGGAGGTTCACAGTGGATTCTGGCCCACAGACTCAGTGTTTCAGTATTACAATTATAAAGTCTGTCCTTGTGTTCATACGACTTGTGTTCATACATCCTACTAAAAAAAAAAAAAGAAAAAAAAAACGTCCGCAGTCATTCAAAGTCGACAGTTCTTTAATTAACAAGATGATGTGTTGGTGGTGGAAGGATGAAGCTGTTTTACAACAGCTTGCAGTAACTCCTGGTTAGTGATTTCCTCTTTACTAACTTTGGACCCCAAATGGTCCTAAAAAAAAAACAAAACCCCCCCCAAAAAAACAAAAAACAACCTACTAATAGGATTCATGTAGAGCAACATTCTGGTTGCTCTATATTTATTGTTGCAGTTTGAAAAATGTGTAGATTCTTTTTCTTTCTTTATTTATTTTATTTTTTTTTTCTGCTCTTTCTTGTCAGTGTGGACATCGTGCACACGCTGTATGTACGATGCACACTGACATTAGTCTCTGCTTTTAACCCATCAACTAGTTTCACTAGTGAGCAGTGGGGCTGCTAGCAGGGCAGCGCCCCGGGGAGCAACGGGGAGTTAAGGGCCTTGCTCAGGGGCCACCAGGGGGCCCCCAGTGATTTACCATTGTGGCCAGCCCTGGGCTTGAACCTGGGTCCTCCACGCCCAAGCCCACCACTGTAACCACTAGGCCACCACTCCCCCCTCCTTATTAAGCTTTGTAAATGTTAACACTAACTATTTTTTTATGAACTGTATTATTTGGTTTTAACAGTTGTTCTTTACAATAATTCAGTGGGATCAACAGATACATAATAAGTAGAAAATAACTTTTCTCCCACAGTGACAAACTATCTGGCTTCTTCTTAAATGTATTACATTTACAGGAAGCTGTTGATGGAATCCAGTCACGCTGCTAAAACTAAGGATAACTAGTTTTGAGAAGTTGTTTTTAAAAAATGTATTTATTTGTTAAAATGCACGCATAGGTCTGCAAAACGAGAGCAGTCTTACTTTTAATTAATTTTGAACCTTTCAAGAGGGACACCCTGCTGGGATGAGTTAGCTGCAGCTGAAAGCTGCTCGCCTGTCACACGGTAAAACTACATGAAACGTCTTTAGGAATGAAAGATTTATGAGTTTTTAGGAATGCTTAAAAGACCGTCTGACATTTGAAAGTTTATCTTGTTCATATTTGCTCATCGGCCTACAATGGTCTTTTTACTAAACAGAGGAACAGTTGCATTTGCTGCTTGACTCTAATTCTACAATTTGACAGGCATGAAGACAAAAGGAATGTAAAAAAAAACTTTAAATATCAAAGTGACAGAGTTACAGAGTGATCAAGAAGTCACTGTAGTAATTAAGATTTCATTTTTAACTATACTGTCATATTTGAATACCTTTTATATTGAAGCCTAGTTAAATGTTGAAGTTTAAATACCCTGTAAACTTTATCCTTTTCTTTTTATGGCTCTAAATCTGTCTTTGTCTCTGTCTCCAGTTTGAGAATAGTGATGCACTGACTCCCTGCTCCGCGCTGCTGCCTGGCTCTGATCCAGTTAGGTGTGTGATCTGAATTTACACGCATGCACAGTAAAACTGTCATCTGTTAGGGAAAGAAAAGACAGCTGCACATCACCCATCACTTACTCTTTTAATGCTATTAATCTCCATATAAATTCATCTGATCCTACTGGGTCTTAGTATTAGTCAAATGCAACCTCAGATGAACAACAAAATACCTCTTTTTTTTCACCGTGCCGGAATTTACTTAAATAGAGTGAAACCTAAAGAAACAATACCAAACAAATATGTGGGCAATACTAAGTACCCCCTTGATTCAAAATAATAACATTGCTTCAGTTCATGACAGAGTTTTTGGACTTTTACTCAGAAAGTGTTCTCTGAAAGTGTCACCACCGTATTTCAGTTTGGTTGAGGTCTGTTACTTGTTGCTGTGCTTCAGATCATTGTCCTGTAGCATAATTCAGTTCAAACCAGGGTTTAACTGTGGGGCAAATTGTCTCACATTTGTCTTAAGTATACGGTATACCTTTTTCATTAGTGCAACAATTGCTTCCCTGACATCATTACTTATTTCTTTACCTCTTGGCGTTGTGTTGCCACACACCTGAAACTCTAAACTGTTGCTTTTCTAGAGGTCTGCACACCTGCTGGTGATCAGTTCGTCCTTCTGAAGTCCTGTGGAAGCATTAAGCGGTTACTTTGCATTGCCTGCATGATTTGTTTGTTTTGGGGTTTTTTTTTGCCATGTTTTTTGTTAAATAATGGTATGGCAAGAGAGAAAAAAAAGTTATGTCTTGTTGTATGTCTGGACATGTACTTGCCTAATAATGCAACCGACAGCAATTTGTTTTTACGTGAAAAAAAAAAGGGATTAACGGGAGGAACAAACGTTTGCACTTGACCAGTCAAGAGAGCTGATAGGTGAAATCCTGTGTGAAAGAAGATGTCGAGAGGAGACCTTGAGCCGTGCCCATTTGCAGTAGATACTCAGTTGGTTACATAGCTAAAAAGGAACAGTGGACAGTGATGGTGGTGGTTAAGCTGGCGAGGGTGTCAGAGGGTACGTGTGGCCAGCTATAGTGCATTTCGTTGTAATGGTGTCCCAGTTGTCTTGTCAGAAATCAATGTGAACCAAGAGTCTGCAAGCACAAGGAGGTCACGGCTTCATCTGCCTAAATATTTAATTCTGGGGACACATCAGGAGCTTTTAAAGATCAGTGCGCTGCTCTCTTTTCTACGCACACATACACCCACACGTCTTTTTGGGTATTTACTGTAAATGTGCTGCTCCTCATACTTGTGGAAACACAAACCACACGGGCACAAATGCATGTAAAAAAAACACACACACACACACACAAATGAACATCTGTATGCATTCATGCTTGGACAGCGCCGCCTGTCCATCCTGGCTCAGGTCAGGGCTGGGTTAAAATCAATTCCAATCAATTATTAAGAGCTTTGGTATTTCAGCCACGCTAAAAAGGGGAGCCAGTGGGTTGAACAGAGTCCACACGTTCCATCAGTGTCTTCGCTGAAAAAGAATATGAACACAAACGTGTGAGAGGGCAGAACTCAAAAGAACATCAGTATATCTGATCTGGCCGTATGGAGGACTTAGTCTTGTTATGGGTCCAAGCAGCAAAGCTCCTGCATATCTGTTGTTTTTGTTGAAATTATTGTTGTTATTATTTTCTCTAGCAAAATGAAAAGGCAGTAAAAACCATCAGTCAGACAGGCACTAAACTTGGTCCATGGATTCCTCATCAGTGAAATGACCCATAACAGCAATATAATAAGATACTCTACATTTTTAAGAACATAAATCCGGAGCCATAAGTGCTAGAACGTACAAGAAACTAAGTGTTTCGAAAGCTCCGGGGTCTAACCCACCTTGCCACACCTATTTCTGCATATGAAAATGTTCTGCTCTTCAATAAAAAAAAAAAAAATAATAATAATTAAAAGTAAAACAAAACTCCTTCTAGATGTCTTATCTGATTCTTTAAAAACTCAAAAGTCAGTATCTTCTGATTGTCATCATCAAATTTGGCATTTAGCATCTACTCTACCATCATAAAACGCACCATTTGACAGATCTAAAGCACCTTTTGTCAGATCTAAAGCACCTTTTGTCAGATCTAAAGCAC
The DNA here is from genome assembly GCA_014839995.1 of Xenentodon cancila. NCBI lineage: Eukaryota > Metazoa > Chordata > Actinopteri > Beloniformes > Belonidae > Xenentodon > Xenentodon cancila. The sequence goes on along the minus strand of CM026208.1, from coordinate 25,601,424 downwards.
GTTTTGCCAGATCTAAAGCACCTTTTGCCAGATCTAAAGCACATTTTTACAGATCTAAAGCACGTTTTGCCAGATCTAAAGCACCTTTTTACAGATCTAAAGCACCTTTTTACAGATCTAAAACACTATTTGTCAGATCTAAAGCACCTTTTGCCAGGTCTAAAGCACATTTTTACAGATCTAAAGCACCTTTTGCCAGGTCTAAAGCACATTTTTACAGATCTAAAGCACATTTTGACAGATCTAAAGCACCTTTTGCCAGGTCTAAAGCACATTTTTACAGATCTAAAGCACCTTTTTACAGATCTAAAGCACCATTTGTCAGATCTAAAGCACCTTTTGCCAGATCTATAGCACCTTTTGCCAGATCTAAAGCACCTTTTGCCAGATCTAAAGCACCTTTTGCCAGATCTAAAGCACCTTTTGTCAGATCTAAAGCACCTTTTGACAGATCTAAGGCACATTTTGCCAGATCTAAAGCACCTTTTGCCAGATCTAAAGCACCTTTTGTCAGATCTAAAGCACCTTTTGCCAGATCTAATGCACCTTTTGCCAGATCTAAAGCACCTTTTGTCAGATCTAAAGCACCTTTTGCCAGATCTAAAGCACCTTTTGCCAGATCTAATGCACCTTTTGCCAGATCTAAAGCACCTTTTGCCAGATCTAAAGCACCTTTTGCCAGATCTAAAGCACCTTTTGTCAGATCTAAAGCACCTTTTGCCAGATCTAAAGCACATTTGTACAGATCTAAAGCACATTTTGACAGATCTAAAGCACATTTTGACAGATCTAAAGCACATTTTGACAGATCTAAAGCACATTTTGACAGATCTATAGCACCTTTTGCCAGATCTAAAGCACGTTTTTTTCAGATCTAAAGCACATTTTTACAGATCTAAAGCACCATTTGTCAGATCTATAGCACCTTTTGCCAGATCTAAAGCATGTTTTTTTCAGATCTAAAGCACCTTTTGACAGATATAAAGCACATTTGGACAGATCTATAGCACCTTTTGCCAGATCTAAAGCACCTTTTGTCAGATCTAAAGCACCTTTTGACAGATCTAAAGCACCATTTGACAGATCTAAAGCACGTTTTGTCAGATCTAAAGCACCTTTTGCCAGATCTAAAGCACCTTTTGTCAGATCTAAAGCACCTTTTGACAGATCTAAAGCACCTTTTGACAGATCTAAAGCACCTTTTGCCAGATCTAAAGCACCTTTTGTCAGATCTAAAGCACCTTTTGTCAGATCTAAAGCACCTTTTGACAGATCTAAAGCACCTTTTGACAGATCTAAAGCACCTTTTGCCAGATCTAAAGCACCTTTTTACAGATCTAAAGCACCATTTGTCAGATCTAAAGCACCATTTGCCAGATCTAAAGCACCTTTTGTCAGATCTAAAGCACCTTTTGTCAGATCTAATGCACCTTTTGACAGATCTAAAGCACCTTTTGACAGATCTAAAGCACCTTTTGCCAGATCTAAAGCACCTTTTGAGAGATCTAAAGCACATTTTGCCAGATCTAAAGAAACTTTTGCCAGATCTAAAGCACCTTTTGCCAGATCTAAAGCACATTTTACCAGATCTAAAGCACATTTTACCAGATCTAAGGCACATTTTGCCAGATCTCAAGCACTTTTTACCAGATTTTAACCACCTTTTGCCATCTATTTCTATGTAAAACATAGAAATGCACTTTTTTTTGGTTAACCAAAAACAAAAATTAAATTAACTACTTTGAGGTTCTTCATCCAATTTTCACAAAATTTGGGGCAAAAAGTCTTAAGGAAATTCTGACAAAAACATTTTTTAGGTAATTTCAAAGTAACGCTCTAATGATATTTGTGGGTTTGGAGAAGATGGCTATGCTGTTTAGAAATGCCCATGCTGTCATCAAAATGTACAACGGCAGTACAGGTGGTGATGGGCTAATCCATGTAGCTCCAGGTGATTAACCTGGATCAGTGCGTAGACTTATTGGTTCTGAATCCCAAACTGTAAAAAGTCAAATCCTAGTGCTAAATCTAATATATGAAATGCAAACTATTTAAGTAAGTTACTGATTTATTCATGTCTTACTATCTGTTCTGTACATTACAACGTACACAAGCTGACTGCTGACTTTCAGCTGTCTGCTCCAGCTGTCAGCATGTTTGGTGTCCTGAATGAAAACATTCAATCCGTTGATCTGGAAGCCAGTCGCACAAATCCCTTGACTCTCCCAGGTCTATGAACTCCCAACTCGGTATATATGTTGGATGAAGCCGTGCAGAGTCAGAGTCACGGTTCTACAGGTTTCCGCTCATTTCTTGTAAGTGCATGTTCATGCAGTCCTTCTGTGCTGTCATTTATTCAAATGTGAATTTAACATTCCAGCTGGTCACATCTTTGACAAAACAGGAGTCTGCATTAACATAGGCATTTAAAAATAAAAAGAAACCACATTAACCCCTTTGTTTAAACAAGCTTCTTAAAACAGCCATTGCACTGTTTTTGTTTTGTTACAGATATGTTTGCTATTAAATTTAGATGCATTTATTTGTTGTTAGAGACAGTTAGACCATTTCCACGTAGTCCCAGGATCTGTAAAGACATCGGATCTGACTCAGACTTGAGAGTATACTAGGAGTCCGATTGGACATTACAAAACTCAAGTGAACTGTCTCACTATTGTTTCCAGTTTAAACTTTGAAGTGAAGTGAAACTATAGCTGTCATAATACTACTTTTGTTTCCATTTTACTTTGATTTATGAAACTACAGTGAACTGACTTACGTATGGAAAGTGTTTTAGATGTCAGCTTTCTTGTTTACTATAATGCCTTTTGAGACCAGCGTTGGTATAAGCTGAATAATGATATTTTTATTTCCTAGATTAGCTTTATACAGTAAAAGTCCACCTGCCATTGTGGAAGATGGGCAAAAAAAGTTAATTTCCTATCCCACTAACTCCAAATAAAATATATTTTTAGCATGCTCTCAAATGCATTTTGACATGTCTGATGTGTGTCATGGCTGGAGCATGAAGTTCACCGCCCACCACCAGACATGTCCTTTCTCCCATCAGAGGACATGTCATAGTGGGGCCAAGGTGACCCAGATGGGCCTATCTCCAATCAATGTTGGCTCATCTTAAGTGTGATCACTAAAGACAGACCGACAAACACACAAATGTATGCACACATACACAGATAGGATTGCCATGACTTGGTCGATGGGCCCCTGGGCTGGTCTGAAAAGGCGTCACATCTGAGAAGCATGTCGTTCCGGCCTGATGAGCAATCTTCCTCATCAAAAGACCTTTATCCTAATCAATAAGACTTTCAGCAAGGGAGCTCTGCGCCTCCTGTCCACTGTTCCCACCTCTGTGTCTCTGTGTGCTCGCTCAGCAGGGTGTATGTTGGTGTGTGTGCATTGTGCATGCCAGATGGAAGGTTTTCTTTTAGGGCTGGACATTAACAAGGTTGGTTGGCATTATTGTCTAGTGCTGATGTTTGTACATATGTATTTTACAGGTTTGAGGCTAAAGCATAAGTTTGACCGTTTTTAATGTGTTTTGTGTCAGTGGAAGCCTACGTTGGATTAAAAATAATTAATTAGGGATCAATAAAAGAAATAGTTAGACTGTCATTAGTGCCGGTGAAGGGTACACATATGCACACACTTGCACACACATACGCACACACAAAAAAAAAACAACAAAAAAAAACAAAAAACCCCTTGATTAGAGATTAAAATTCATATATATATATCTTTTGGGTCCTACCAATTTGTTATCAACCATTAATATATGTGCAAACAAGGGGAAAAAATAAATAAATAAATAAATAAATAAATAAATAAATAAATAAATAAATAAATAAATAAATAAATAAATAAATAAATAAATGAAACACTGTACCCCAGTGGCGTGCTTGCTATTGCGTATCTATTCTATTCTTTGTTTCAATAAATTTGTTACATGAGGTGGGTTTTTTTTTTTTTTTTTTTTCCCCTTTCTTGTCAGTGTGGACATCGTGCACACGCTGTATGTACGATGCACACCGAAATTAGTCTCTGCTTTTAACCCATCAACTAGTTTCACTAGTGAGCAGTGGGGCTGCTAGCAGGGCAGCGCCCCGGAGAGCAATTGGGAGTTAAGCCCCCTTGCTCAGGGCCCCCCAGTGATTTACCATTGTGGCCAGCCCTGGGCTTGAACCTGGGTCCTCCACGCCCAAGCCCACCACTGTAACCACTAGGCCACCACTCCCTCCTCCGTTTTCATTAGTGGGTCATTGGAACAACAATTATTAACAAATTCTACAGGGCCAAGTTGTTGAGAAAGTGCTGGGTGGGGATGGTGTTAATGTGGTAACTATTTGGTAAGGATGCTCCAGGAGATGACATTTAGCGTTCTCAATGTCCTCTTCACATTTACGTCTTCTCTTCTTCACCATCATCACTTGCATGCAAACAGCAGAAGTTGTAAATTAGCACCACCAAGTGGCATGGAGTGTTAGCTTGCTAAGTCAGTGGATCCTGCTGGGACCAAGGATGAGAACGGCTCTGTCACAGTTTCAGCAACTTACTCCAGACCCCTGTCAATGGAAAGCTGTATTTTGGCACATCATTGGGTGGACTTAAGGAAAAAGAAAAACCAAACCTCCTCCTGGTTGGCCATACAGACCTTGATTATCTGTGGAACCTCATGGAGAGTGCAGTTATGTAAAGAAGAAAAACAAAAACATCACCTGCTTTAATTCTCATATATGAGGACAGATTTTGAAAAACAAACATCTGGTCATTAGCAGGTCTTAAAATTAGACAAATGCACTCATAGATAAATAAAAACACATTATATATTATTGCGTGTCTGTTAACTTAACAAAAACTTTGTAGAAGTTGTACAAGTTTGTAGAACTGTAGAAGTTGAGGTTGGAGCTCGTCTTGTGATCCAGAAGCCAGGACACACTGAAATCGGTGGACTCAGCCAGCTCTGTGGAAACACAGCTCAGTGATACAGTGGTCAGAATTCCTGTTAAACAGAATGGGTTTATTTCTTGCATATAACAGAGAAGTTCAACATCCATTTTTTGACTATACGGGGGAGCAAAAAAGCCTAAATCATCAACCTCCCGCCACTGTGCTCGACAACTGTGTTACTATGCTTTTGTTTCCTCAAACATGGTGCAATAAACTTTGATTAAATGGTTCAACTTTTGTCTTGTCTGTCCCAAGGGACATTTTTCTAGGAGTCTAGGAATGTGGGCTTAGACTCTGCTGTGTTCTGTTTTTAGAGCTCACACTTGATCTAGCAATCATTACAAACAGGCCATATTATGCTCTACCGTGCTTAAGTGGGTTTTTCTCAAAGTACCCCGACTTCCTTCCTCAGTCCAAAAGACTTATTATATACGTTTATTTTTTTAACTGAACTGACTTGAACTTCAGCATTTAATGTGCTAGCAGAGGCCTTTAGAATCTCGGACACAGTTCTTGTTTTTGAAATGTTTTTTAAGACTTCCCAGGTTGATGAGCACCACCAGTGTTTCTTTTTGGTCTCTGTGTGTCCCTTCATTCATCCAAGGCATTATTTTAACTCACACCTGAAGGCTTCAGACCAACAAAACCCTAAAACTTTAGGTTTTAGAGCCGTGCCAACATTTATTGATAAACAGCACTGTCACTTAACCTACTCATACTATTGAAGCAATGAGGGTGTACATAGTTTTTCACACACTTGGCTTTGTTTTTTATTACATAAGTAATAACACTGTCATTGTTCAGAATCTAAATATTTTTAGACATGTTCTCCTAATGATTTTTATATCATCAAAGAGGTTTTACTTTCTTTTTCACAATTCTGCAATATGTCACTATCCACATTTTGAATGCAAAATTACCTTTTTATGAAATATAATTACTTAGAAATGTTTGATAATAAATTAAAATCACTGGTTACAATCCTTATTAACTGAAAAGTTAATAACTATCAGGCTGCTACAGTTCATGTACAGTATTTGTGCCAGGTCACATTTTTCTGTTTACATAAAAAAATCAAATAATAGTTTGTCTACTTGGATCTGTGTTAAGTCTCCACATATAACACTTCTATATGATGATAAATTTTCATTTTCTAAGAGCCTTTACCCTGTTACCCATTACCGAACAGCTCTTCATGTCTGTTCTTGCTCATCACACAACTCCCGCAGGGCACTGGCTGATTAACCTAATAAAAATACTAACCATTATCCTAAGGTAAATTGAATTGACTTGTCAGTGGTGTACATCAATTCACATAAGGAGCATTAGTACTTTGTGGAAGAGCGTTAAAGATGTTTGGTGAGAGTACGGTGAGCCATGTAAAAAAGATGGTTCATCGACGTTCATACACTATAGTGCCAAAAGTATTCACTCACCCACCCAAATAATGGGAATCAGGTGTTCCAATCACTTCCGTGGCCACAGGTGTATAAAAACAAGCATCTAGACATGCAGACTGTTTTTACAACTATTTGTGAAAACACGTATCGCTCTCAGGAGCTCAGTGAATTCCAGCGTGGAACTGTGATAGGATGTCACCTGTTCAACAAATCCAGTTGTGAAATTTCCTGGCTCCTAAATATTCCACAGTCAACTGTCAGCTGTATTATAAGAACATGGAAGTGTTTGGGAACAACAACAACTCATATGTCAGTAGTAGGTTGGTAGTAAGGTAGTACAGCTAAGACACCAGTAAATATCAAGAGGAAAATTTTGTTGGAAAATTGTTCTCTTTCTGATTACCAGAAAAAACTATTTGCATAAAAAAGTGGGAGAGCGGGAGGGGAAGAGCCTTTTGACTTTCCAAATGTGAGTCATGTTTGAGTCCCAAGGACCTCTAGGCTCTTAGGAGTCTTTGTTTGCTTCTTCATTGTTTTGATTTCCATCACTCTACTATTGTACAGTGAAGCCTTCTGTTCTGTTGCTGTTAAAAAGTCTTTGTCGGAGTAAGGACAGGTTAATTATTTGGCATTGTTGCCTCACAGCAACAACAGTTCCTGGTTCAAATCCTAGCAGGGGTCTTTCTGTGTCGAGTTTGTATATTCTTCCATGCTTGTATGGGTTTTCCTATGGTACTCCGGCTTCCTCTCTCAGTCCTAAAACATGTATGTCAGGTTAATTGATCATTCTAGATTGTGTGTGTGCGTGTGCGTGTGTGCGTGTGTGTGTGTGTGTGTGTGTGTGTGTGTGTTATGTCTATATGTGCCCTGGCTTCTGCCCAAAGTAACCTAGTATAAGCTTTAAGCTTTAGCAGAACTGCAAGACCCTGAATTGGAATAAGAAGTAAATAATAACTTGCTGGCACCAGCTTGGGAAATCCCACCTGTCCAAAAGTAAAGGTTTAGTGAAGGAATGTCAAACTCTTTCATCCTGTTTTCTAAATGTAGATACTTTATAGTTGTATTTTTATCATGATTGCCTTTGCATTTAACTTTTGCTAACGAGATAAATACGTGACTTTTAAAAACTGACCAGATGTATCAGTATTGTCTGCGCTGTCATCAACAGCTAATAAATATGCCACATAATTGGATGCTTTCTCAACCTATTCTGGTTAGATTTCAAATTCCGTGACAGCTTCAGGTTTTATTGTAACTTTGCTTTTTTAAAATTCTTGGACTTATTGATGATTTTCTTGGTGCGTGCGTAATGTTAGCATATTTAGCTCGTTCCTTCCAAAGTCAACTGTGTCATTTGGGCGTTGGACAAGCTTTTACTTCTATGGAAATGTATACCCTCACCATCACTGACCCAGCCAACATTTGTATATAGAGCCACCTGACAAGAAAAAAAAGAAAGAAAGGAAATGGGAATCTGTGGGACTGTCTTCAGGTTCTATATTGGTCCCACATGTATTAACCACTTGGATTAATTTGTTTGGTAAGCTCAAGTGGGACCCAGGTACGACCTATCTTGGACCCATGCTCATTCATCACCCACTTACAGTACCTGAGAACAGCCATTGCAAAAAATTCACATGAAGTCCCGACAAAATCCCATAGAAGCCCCACTTTTCAGTCCTTTTATACCTCAAAACGTCCCCACATGCAAATGTTGTCTGGGGCAGATTTGGTTCACAGCTCCTGAGTTGGATTTGTGGTTTAGTGACAACAAGTGTGTTCTGAACCAGCACAGCTAACATCAGTATGAGTATGAGTGAGAATGGATTGTTAAATCCATAGTTTCTTGAGGTGATCATATATGGAATCAGAGGTTTACAAACCACGACCACGTGGAGCTGGCCCTAAAAGTGAATCAACCAGCCATTAACCTCTATGTTGTGTTTTTAGTTTTACAGCAAAAATAAACTTATTTACAGCCTGGTTAAAAAAATGTTTTGGTCTCCTCAGCTAGATTTTGCCCCCATAACAACCGTTCTGGGAGATTTTTTTATTTTATTTTTAACAGTTTGACCCTGTTATAGTTTCTGCCTCCTATTAGCCTTCTGCTAATACTGTAGAAACACTCGTAAAGGCCTAAGGGGCTTTCTTGGATATAACAATATTCACTGGCCATTTTATTGTGAACACCTGGTAGATCTAATATATGCATTAGACTCACGTCTTTATTGCCTATAACGGGTGTACCTAATAATGTGGCTGGTGCGTGTATATAAATATATGGTTATATATGGTATTACTTTAAAAAGCTGTTTCCTAAAATGCTTAGTTTTACAGTTGTGCTGTCTACCTTAATAATCAAAGCTGAAGTCCCCAATGACTTGCTGAAGAATATTCATTTTGGTGACTTGTATTGTGGTAGTTCACAACAACTCGTCTTTGTGTACTTTACACAGAAAGTACACACATTTTATACATTCCACTTAAATACATCCTAATTCTGCCCATCTATATTACAGTTCATCCGAGCTGTAATCCATTTATAATCCATTTTATTACAACTGAGTCCAATTGAAAATTCATATGATGCAGGTTCATGAAAAAATAAATAATAAAAAACTAACAATGATTAAATCAAAATTAATTTTGCCTGTGGGAAGCAACACTAATTTAAAAAGTAAAAATGTCAGGTTTGCCTGCAAACATGTTTTCTTGAATGAACTCATCAAAATTAAGGGGTAATAATCAAGAAAGGAAAGAAGTAACTGAAATGTGAAAACAATCTTTTTGATGAGAGTTGAACTGGAGAAAGAAACACTTTTTATTTTAAATATTTGAAAATCATTTATTATTCTTACTATTATCATTGTTAAAATATTATTAGTATTTGCAAATATTCAATGAGCCATATTAGACTAAAACTTGAAACTCTAAAACTGTGTATGGACCAGGAGTCTTGTTTACAAGATATGTAAGAAAAATAAGTATTGTATTTTTCCAGACTGAAATGAAAATAATTTGAATAAATGCCTGAAAAATATCACAATGACTGCACAAAAGACCATGGATACATGTCACGTAAAAGAATACAGGTGTAGAAGCAAGTCTTACCTTGGTGTTGTCAGTGGAACAAATGAAAATGTGACTCGCCTGTTTGACATTTGCATTTGGTTGAGTGAATCTGTCGCTCCCTCTCCTCCTGTAATGCAGCCTTCCTGCCTCATCCTGTTAATGTTAATGGTCCCGGCTGATGTTTTAATAAATTAAGCTTGATTAAGATGATTGTCGCCCTTTTGATTCTAATGGGGTCTTAAACAAACTCTGCCGTGACAGAATAATCATTAAAAAAAATATAAATAAATAATTGCAGGAGTGTGTGTTTCTGTGTGATTTACGTCACTGGCTGCGCTTGTGTGTTAGGAAGTAAACCCTGGAATGAAGAGTGTGTAGATGGAGTCACTGATACTTCACCAGAACAGTCTCAGATCACTATATTTGTGTGTGTGTGTGTGTGTGTGTGTGTGTGTGTGTGTGTGTGTGTGTGTGTGTGTGTGTGTGTGTGTGTGTGTGTGTGTGTGAATATGATGATTTCTGAATGTTCTCCGACCGTAATTAAGCTTCTTCCTCCGGCCTCTCCCTGTGGTGGTGTAATGACCTGAAATCAGCTGTGAGTGTATCTCCATTAAACAGCTTTTTCTTTCCTCTCTGCACTGAGAAATACTCTTATAATGTGCAGGACGCTCCGCTGACTCTGGTTATTACAGATGTAGTTTCATTTTACACTACCACCCATTACACAGTTACTTTGGTTATTCACCATACTTTCTACTCATTATTCTTTAATAATCCATTACTTGTTATTATTTGTTTTAATATTCTGTCTACGTTCCACATGGAGTACTTTTGTGAGTACACTTTCCTACAGTGCATTATGTACAGCACTTGTACATGTGCAGTGTAGAATGAATGAATGGTATTTTATATGGGATTAAACCTGTGATGGGTCGTTTTTCCACTTTTTTTTAACTAAAATCCAGATAAACGAGCGTCCCACCATTTGCACTACATGGATGGTAACCATTTAGTGAACGACGTGACCTCAGATATCACCAGGGCCGTTACAAAATCAAAGCACTTGTAAGCACTGGCTGCTTAGCTGGATTGGTGTTCAGAGATGATGTCATTTTTCTACAAAGAAAAACTCTCGTATGTGGTTCAAATCTGTTCTAAAACCCTCTGAACTGTTTTCCAAAGTCCTTCAGTGGTTCAGAGTCAGAGCCCTCTCATGGTGTTTCACTTTGAACGTTGACTGGATTGTCCACACCACTGTTGTGTCTGACCTCCTGCCAGCTTGATCTGCTGTGTGTAGAACTGTTGCACAACGATTAGCTGCAATCAAGTGCTAAAATAGACCTGGAGCAAGTCTTGAGTGCAGCAGGGCAGACGGTCGCGATGCCTTTTGTGGGACCTTATTCGAGGATCTGAATTCCCACATTTCACAACGGTTGGCACAGCACTTTAACAATTGTGCAAACAGGACAATGATGATCAATAATGTTCACAATAGCCTGAACTTGTTGCCCAATTTTCATTCGGTTGTTTTAGTGCAAGTTTGGTGAAGATTTATGTATGAATTTATTTTCATAAAAAGCTTTGATGAGCACATTCTTTTACAGACATCCACTTTTGAATCACAATACTGTGAATCCTGTTTTTGTCCAAAAAAAGCTCCACAAAACAACATTATCATCAATGCAGCCTGACATGCTTTCAGTCGCCTTGAGCTCAAGGCGACTGGCAGTCCTTTGGCCTCTCTCAAACCCTTCCTCAAAACAGTTTACTACTTTATTGGAAGGGTTTCAATTTGTCGACATTACGTTTTAATTCCAAGGGCAGCTGCATTTGTAGATTCTACTCCCTAGAAAAAGTGAACCTTTATTTAAGTGAAGTGCTGTTCTTTCATACGAGTGCCTAAATAGGGGCTAATATATTTTGCTCACTGTGTGTTAAACTAATCCTGTTGTTCATATGCAGGATCCCCCACCATTTCTTAATAGGAAAGTACACAGGCTTCTCCCAGAAATTAATGAGATCTATTTATAAGAAATGCTAGTTAACAATTTAATGCTATATGGGCAGCAAGCAGACTGATTAAATTATAATCATAACGTTATTCCCACTGAGCTCAGCTTTAGAGGCTCAGAGAAAATTAAAAGTGTGCTTTAAGGCAACAACTTTTAACTTTTCTGTCTGAAGCAAGTTGATCTCCAAGCTCAGTGTACTTTTCTGCATTAATGCTGCCATCACATAAGTGTAATGACCTTTGCCAACTTCTGTCCTCGTGTCAGCACAGCGCCATGTCGCTCCAAATGTCATTTCATTTGCAACATTAAAACGAGGATGGACGGACAGATTTGATCAGCATGAATGTCAGTTAATGTTCATTAGCATCATGGGCAAGAATGAGCTAAGCCAAGCTAAAACAGCTAGAAGTGGTAACTGAGGTCAAATGGTCACATTTCTACCCGTCTCCAGGCTGGTTCCAACCATTTTCATGTTTTTTGATTAGCTGGGGTTGTGCGGAGCCAGCTCCTGCCAACACAGCGGCCAGTCCAGAGGCCGGAAACAACAAATACAAACCGACGTTTCAGAAAACATATGGCAGGGGGCGTGTCCGGTTCATTTTATACAGTCTATGATGTGAAGGCCAACTCAGAACTGTAACTGGAGGTGGTCCCAGGTCTAGTTTAACGTAAAGCCTGATTCATCATCAATCACCTCATCACAAAGGAAATGACTGTGGATTTAGAGTCAGGATTATGTTTCTCCATCAAAGGGAAGAAGTGGAGGCGGTGGAGGAGTATAAATACCTCATTCTTCACCTGGACAGCAGACTGGACGGAGATGCAACTGTGATGCTGAAACATCCTCATCTAAACACAAACTGGCTATTTTTAGTTTGGCTTAACTCAAGTTAAGCTTTGTTGTTGATCATCTTATATTCATTCTGACCCAAAATGTCCATCCATTTCTGATGTTGATTAACAAAACAACACTATTCTAACTTGAGGCCAGCTGGAGCTGAAATGAGGACTGAAGGGGGACTGCGATCGAGCACCCCCAGGCCCCCGTTCCAGGTGCCTCCAAGCCCAGATACGCTGATGCCACTTCTGACAGGGTTATCTTCTCTTCTTTTCAAGACAGTTCCTCAGATTGATGCGTTACTATGTATAATTATAGTAACACATCTTAAGAAGAGACGGTCATGTCCCTGAACAAGAGTAAGTTGATCTTGTTTTGGGACAGCTTCACAAATGTCTGTGAGACTTCGCTGGAGTTTCACCATGCATCACTGCGGGGGCTGCAGGGGGCCATCAATGCCACGATGGGGACAATAATCATAACCTAAACTCCAACAATAATGCTGATAAACCATAATGCTCTGTAAACACAGCAAGCAGATTACACAGTGCAGCTGTGTGCAGACGTCAACATGGATTTTGACGATTAGTGTTATATGTTGCACAAAAGAGAAAAAGTAACAAAAAATAAGGGTGTGAATTAACAAAACTTTACAAAGACAAGATGAATATCAGTCTGTAAGGAGGGCTGGCATTTCAGTTTCACTATTCACACTATACTCTGTTTTTTCTCATATTTCTAAAACAAATCCCAACATTATAATTCATCACTATTGCTTTTTTAAATCTTTTTTTATATCTTTAAATAGTATTTGTACTCATGGTGTGGCCCATCAGTCATGCATTTAAAATGTGAATGAAAAAAAAAGCCTTAAATTAAAGCGTGTTGCCGTTAAAGTATCATCAACAACCCGAGAGCCAGAGTAGTTCTTATTATGGGCTTTATAACATCCTTCTTTATTGTTTCTTTGGCTACCGAAAACCAACCAGAAGCTCTGACTAGGCTGATTTATTAGTTAGCAAACACCCTGACTACCTGATTAATGGCTATATGCACAAACAAACAAAAATGTATTAATCCATCGGTAACTCCTGCCTCCCTCAGTTACTGTTGCTATCCCAGACAAGCTACGCACTGTTTACGGCTTTACTGTGGTGGCTGCCTGTGTGAAAAGCTCATCTCAAGATTTTTAGACACAAAAAGACCACATTTCTTCAAGAAGAATTCAAATATTTAGGTCCCATTGTCCATTTGTGCGCTTTGTAGGTGTGGCTTCAGCGGCAAGTCTGAAGATAGGGGGTTGGACTTTGTTTTTAAAATCAGTTTTTTCTGAATTCTCCTTCCCAGCGTTTACCAGTGTTTTGTTTTTGAAACAGCATATTTCGGATGTAATTGTCACATGATCTTAAACACACTTCTTTCCACTCAGCCATAAAGGAGAGTTTTTGTTGTAATTCTGAAAGCATTACAATTTTAACACATTTTTTATGTCAGGCTTTGTGAGTCAAAATAAAATACAGCTTTGTTACCCTTTGTCATTGTTTTTTTGATGCATGTTTCTGGGAAGTGTAGCCTGGTATGTACAACTAAAATGCATTTTTGATTTTCATTTTGATGTGTTAGTTCGCAGGTCGTTCACAATAATTTAAATGCGAGTAGCTGATTAAATAAAGGATAAAAAATGACTCCCACTCGCCTTAATCGCCCACGCCGTCTGTCTAGCTTGTTTCTCCTGTCTGTTGTCATTCTTCCTACTTTGTCGACCTGTCAGTTTCTTTGTGTCGCTGTTTGGATTTCCACTATTGTGCATGTGTCCATGCGTCGCTTCAAACTGTGTGTTTCCGTCTCTGATTGTAACCTGTATGTGTTTGTGTCTGTGCTCTAGCGCCTAATTCTACGTGTGTGTGTGTGTGTGTGTGTGTGTGTGTGTGTGCGTGCGTGTTTTTGGCATGTTTCCTGACTCCAGCTGTCACACTCATCACTGCAGCATGGACCCATGCAAGCGTCACTTTAAAGGTGAAGTCAGTGCACATATAAATAACACAGCACACTGATTTTGTTCGTTTGGGGGTTGTATTTTTAACAAAGATGGCTAATTATTTATTTAAAAAAAACATTTTCCAGTCAATAGAAAATAAACATATGCAGCATTTACAGAGTATTAACAAGTATTTTGTGTTCAACATTGATTTATTGGAACTGATGGTTTTGACTCGATACCGCTTAAATATTGTTAGTGCATTAGACAAAATCTACAGCCACAAAAAGGAAAATACCATCCAAAAAATCAATTTTTACAAAAAAGGGCCTAAAAAATTGAAACATAAGAACAGCAAAATGATGTTCTCCGATGCAAGAAATAAATCAGTCTATCTTTTAACTGTTACCATTTTCCATGGCTTTATTACTAAAACATCACTTCCCAGGAAACTATTACTTCTCTAAGCTCATTGCTGATGTCTTTCCTCCTTGGCATTACATTAACACAGGCCTAAATGCTTCAGACCAGAAAACAGCAAAGAAAACCCTGCTTTCATAGTTTGATTATCAGTATCTGGCTGTTATAACGTAAGTAGTAAACCTGTATTTAAGCACAATGGAAATCTTAAAACTAGAAAAAAAAACTGAAAATGTGGTGCGGTCAAATCTCAAATTTAAAGATTCGATTGCATTACTTACAGCTACACAAAGAAACTTTCACTTTTTTTTTAGGTCATAGGGTCCTCTTATAGGCAGGAAGATTACATTTCTTTTACAACATAGTTTCAGATTTACTCGTTTGCTCTTGTGCTGGGTCTCTCATTTTCTATTCAGTTATGACGTTTTTGAGTGTCAGGACAGGAGTCCAAGGTAATTTAGGTGATTTGAGACTGTGAGAGCTGGATGATACTTCTTAAAAGTAAAACAGTCTTCTACCCATCTACCCATTCCTCCATCTGTTAACCTCTGCTTACCCAGATTAGAGTCAGCCTAAGAACAAAGATCCAGACCTCCTTCTCTGTGGCCACCTTATCCAGCTCTTCCAGGGGGATAAGAAGGCATTCCCGGACCAGCAGAAGAATATCATCTCTCCAGCGTGTTCTGGGTCTGCCTTGGAGTGGCTTCTGAAACGCCTCAGGAGGCATCCACGATGCTCAAACCAGCTCAACCGGCTCCTCTACTCTGAGTCCCTCCTGGACAATCCATCTGTCAATCCCTGGCTACATTCCTCACTCGCTCAAGATCCTGTGATGGGTTGAGTTTAGTGTGTTTGGGCAGCTGCTTAAGACAGGAACCTCTCTGACCACCAGCCCCTGAAAACTGGAACATGGAATACAGTATTCCTTCAAATGAAATTGAAACTATATTTTAACATAAAAAAAATATTTTGTGCTAGTTCGAATGAATAATGACTGTGTGTAACATGTCATATGTTATTATTGTATTATAATAATTGTTATTATATATTGTTAAATATTTCTTGAAATACCTTTGTTAATGGTAATTAAATACAAATGGATGAATTTGCTCGCACAAGAGAGAAAACAGAATTTGATTAGGAGGATTTGTTGGCGTCATGTTGGCGTTGATAATGAATGGTACAATGACAGCTCGCCAAATCAATGTCATTTACATTGTTGAGCTCGGCAGCCCAAATACCTACAGTGTTTGTCCCTGTGAGCAAAATGATAGGTGTACAACATTTCTAAGACGGTTTTCTGACTGCAGGCTACATACGGAACTAAAGGCTTTTTGTCTTCCACTCATAATGAGCATTGTTATGAACATAATGTCTGATCTAAGAATAACAAAAGAAATGTGACGAGCAAATTTTGCTGCTGATTTCTTCAGTACTTGCCTTCTTGTCCTCTAATGTGGCTTTACATCGAAAAGATGATGTGCAGTCAGCCGCTTTCATCTGCATCCTGTCTGTATTTTCAGTGTCTATTTCCGCCGCTCTCCATCAGTCAGTGCATGTATGCCAGTGAGTCTCTTTATGAAAGTGTTTGTACGTCTGGATGTGTATTTTTGCAACTGCCACCTCCCTCCCTCTCCTGTTCCCTCTCACTTCCATAAACGCTCTCTCCAGCCTTACTCCCGCTCCATCTCTCTCTGATATACATAGCAATGACCCCTGTCTCAGTCACGCTGGCACCATGCTGAGAATTCCATCTAAGCAGAAAAACAAGTGGAGATTGTTATGCAAATGGATATGTGGTGGGCCTTGTGCAGGAGGGAAAAAATGGCAATGTTTGTATCCTTATGTGTGCTAGGAAGCAGCAAGAGAGGAAAGAAGATACAAAAAAAGCACACGAAAGAATAAAAAGAAGAATCAAAGAGGAAAGACAAAAATGGAAGGGGCAGCAAACATATTAATAATGCAGAGAAGAGTCAAAAAGGCATGATAGAATGATCTTTTGAACATATGTTTACAGGAATAAAATCTGCCATGAGCAGGTGGTCTATACCTGCAGGATGTGTTTACCATGTGAGATACACTCACTGATCAGCCAGGAGGAAATGTGCGAGTGCATCATGCAAATATGTCACTTTTTATGGAAAGTTGCTGTATTTTTTCTATCCATGCCCCTTTTTTTCAAATGCTATGATTTCTTTTGTTTTGTGTGTAAAAACAATAAAACATTTGATTGTAGTGGAGTTTAGAATTAGGTATCAACATTACATAAACAATAACATATGCCTTTTTCACAGAGCTATTATTTATTTAACAAAACTGAGCTAAAAGGAAAAGAAAAATTGTTTGGTTAATATGAAGTATTCCCATATCCCAAAGGTTTGTAGATACATCCTCACCAGCAACGGTAACTAAATGTTTATCGTAGGGTTTTTTTTTATCTCTCCTATGCTTGTGGATTAATTTTTCTTTACAACGTTGCTTCAGTTCATTGATGTTCATACATGTAGATTTGCTGCTGTGCTTCAGAGCATTGTTCTGTTGCATGACCGTGGTCTCACGTCATCCTCTAGAATACTCTGATGGAGAAATGAGATGCTTGAATAACAGCAATGTGCCCAGGTCGTGTGGCTTCAGTGCTTTCTACTTGTGAATAAAGTTGGTCCCTGCAGAAAGTTCAACTCCAAATGGGTTGAAAATGATTTTTGTAACCATGTTCCTATATCCTTTCCTCTTGCTCTTTTCTTTACTTACACCTGATGCTCCAGAACCGTGCATGACTTAAAGTATTAAAACAGTAATGTTAAAACTTAGCAATGGTGTTGTTGTATGCGGTCATACTGGCCTCACACTAAGCTGATTTGTATTTGTTTTTACACAAACATTATTAGAATAAAAGATGAGATAGACACTTTTTGTGTGTACGCTAGCAGAACTGCATGCTTTCTTTTCTGTTGACAAATAGTGTACACACATACGTGCACAGGCATGGATACATGTAGAGCATGAAGAGCTGAGGAGTAGGCTAATGAGGAGACATAGCAGGTCAGTTTCCGTTTAATTGTCATTGCACTTCACTGGGAACCCATCAATCCAGTGCTGCTTCACTGAGCAGGCGGCGCAGTGCTTCATACACAAATGTTCTCGTTAACAACAATAAAATGTCCAACATGCTGAGAATAAAGCACACGCATGATGTGTGAGGGCTTAGAGAATATGTTCTATAGGTAACTAGTGATGTTGATGGATGTGGGAGTAAATCAGAGCAGCCTCATACTGGACAGTACATTGTACTTACTGTTAAATGAATAAAACTACTTGTTTTACGCATCCTCCTAAGAGTATTTACTGGTTTTTTGTTCCATTACATTTTAGGATTACAGTACCGTAAACCGATTCACATCTGATCAAGGCAACAAGCGTAAGACTTTGAAAGGTCCTACCAGTATTTCTTCATCTTAGCGATTTAACATTTCTAGTCAGTGTGCCCTTTAAACCAGAACTGCATCAGCTGATTCTGGCTGGATGGGTGAAGCTGTTGTAACGTAAGCTTTAAAGCAATTTCATGTTAATACATCAGTTTGAGTTTTATTTGAAGAACAGCTAAGGTCATTATTGTACAAAAAGTCCTTTTTTACACATATATAGTTAGAATGACCTCAGTTTATCTGTAGGGACCTTATCACCACAATCGCAGTGGAATGTCAGTTTTTAAATTGTCCATCCATCCATTATCTATACCCGCTTTATCCGTTTCCGGGTCACGGGGGTCTGTCAGAGCCTATCCCGACGCATATCAGGCGAAAGGCAGGGGTCCACCCTGGACAGGTCGCCAGTCTATCCAGGGCCACATACAATACAAACAACCAATCACACTCACATTCACACCTAGGGAGAATTTTTAGAAAGAGCAATTAACCTACCCTGCATGTTTTTGGACTGTGGGAGACTGTAGGAGACCCACGCAAGCACGGGGAGAACATGCAAACTCCACACAGAAAGACCCACCAGGCCGGGAATCGAACCAGGAACCTTCTTGCTGTGAGGCAACAGTGCTAACCACCAAGCCACCGTGCTGCCGTTTTTAAATTGTGTTAGTCTTAAAATAGCAATAATTATGACGTGGCTCCATTGGTTCCTATGGAAATATCAATGGCCTTTTTGCCACAAACACACAGTTTGGGCTTTCATTTCATGATACACAGTCCTTTTAAACCATCCATCCATCCATTATCTGTACCCGCTTAATCCGTCTCCAGGTCACGAGGGTCTGTCAGAGCCTATCCAGACTCATTACAGGCGAAAGGCAGGGGTCCACCCTGGACAGGTCGCCAGTCCATTGCAGGGCCACAAACAAAGACAGACAACCAATCACGCTCACATTCACACCTACGGGCAATTTAGTATGATCAATTAACCTACCCTGCATGTTTGGACCCACGCAAGCACGGGGAGACCATGCAAACTCCACACAGAAAGACCCACTGGGAATCGAACCAGGAACCCTCTTGCTGTGAGGCAACAGTGCTAACCACTTAGCCAACTTCCTCTCCTGGTTGTCCTATTTCTCCCAACACAACACATTATACACTCATTCACACACATTACAACACATCACACCAAACTGCACCCATCACTGTCTTGTCTTTTATGTCGTGTGTCCCATTATTCATTTTGCATTATTCAGGTATTTATCTGTTTTTTCTTGTTTTTGATAAGTTAAACATGTATTTAGGTTTCCATTTCTATGAACAAGCTGATAAATAAAGTTGGCTCTTTTCTGGGGACGGTTCTGGAGCTTATTGTGGGAAGGAGGATACTTCATACAATGAAAAAGATCATGGACAACCATGAGCATCCTCATCACAACAGCAACAGTGTCTTCAGTCAGAGGCTTCTTCAGATCTGCTGCAACACAAAACAGTACAGCAGATCCTTCAGACGGCTACAGGAGATCCTTCAGACGGCTACAGGAGATCCTTCAGACCGCTACAGTAGGTCCTTCAGAACGCTACAGGAGATCCTTCAGACCGCTATGGAAGATCCTTCAGAATGCTACAGGAGTTCCTTCAGAACGCTACAGGAGATCTTTCCTGCCCACAGCAATAACCTTCTACAATGACTCTTTGATAAGAGTTAAATCTGAATTTCCCTAATAAAGGATTTTTTTAGAACAAGGATTTTTGAATCTGGATTTGAATTTGGTCTTTTGTGAGAACATATCATAAAGAATGTTAAAGAATGCCAGAATTAACAGCAAAAATCCAGAAAGAACAGCATCCAAGCCAGCATAGAAAAATCAACTCAAAATTTAAAATTTAAACAAAAAGTTCAGTGAAAAACCTCAAAAATAGAAAAGAAAGCGTCAATTTATTAGTGCAAATGAAACCGAGTAGCACCATAGTAGAAGTTCTTTAAAAAGTTTCTGCAACTTGTCATCATTTCGGCGATATAAAAACAGAAAGTACATGGGGGAAGTAGTACTCAATATACTTTAAGGACAAATGATAATTTCAAAATAAATGTATCCACATCTTAGATTATTTGTGAAACATGTTGGAGGTTTGCCAAAATCCAAAACCTTGTGTATCATTTATTTACATTTTCAATTCAAAATTCTACTCAAAAAGTCTTCATTTCGAACATGATAGAAATAACAGACATGCTTGAACATATTTAACAAGAGACACATTTTTTCTGGCAGCAGCAGTCTTGACAAGTTCGAAGAGTAGGTTAAAAAACTTATGAACTCCTACCCCTGAACTCAATACCATGTATTGATGTTCAGATGGATGCTGGTTGTTATTTCTGTGATTTAAGACATCAAAAAAGCTTGACATACTTTGAAGTTATACATATTAATAGTTATAAATGTGCAAAATATAAATATTTATTGAGGTATACCTGAGGATAAATTAGCAGATACCTGAGTTATTGTTGCCATGTGCAGTTACATGCCACTGTATATAAACACTACCCCTGATTCCCTGAATTCATCTATTCATAAATGCTTACATTAATTACGATGTGAATTTGTATACACCCTTGTACAATCATTCAAACTTATAGATATTTATTTACACATTAAAGCATACAGATACACCCCCCCCCCCCGTGACAGAACAAGGACAGAACAAGGAAGTCCCCATCACAATTGCCCAGTACAAGTCAACGCACCAACACCAGTACCCAGGCCCTTCACACCAACACCAGTACCCAGGCCCTCCACACCGACACCAGTACCCAGGACCTCTACACCAACACCAGTACCCAGGCCCTCCACACTGACACCAGTACCCAGGACCTCTACACCAACACCAGTACCCAGGCCCTCCACACCAACACCAGTACCCAGGCCCTCCACACCAACACCAGTACCCAGGCCCTTCACACCAACACCAGTGCCCAGGCCCTCCACACCGACACCAGTACCCAGGACCTCTACACCAACACCAGTACCCAGGCCCTCCACACTGACACCAGTACCCAGGACCTCTACACCAACACCAGTACCCAGGCCCTCCACACCAACACCAGTACCCAGGCCCTCCACACCAACACCAGTACCCAGGCCCTATGCACCAACACCAGTGCCCAGGCCCTCCACACCAACACCAGTACCCAGGCCCTCCACACCAACACCAGTACCCAGGCCCTCCACACTGACACCAGTACCCAGGACCTCTACACCAACACCAGTACCCAGGCCCTCCACACCAACACCAGTACCCAGGCCCTCCACACCAACACCAGTACCCAGGCCCTATGCACCAACACCAGTGCCCAGGCCCTCCACACCAACACCAGTACCCAGGCCCTCCACAGGAACCCCCAAGAGCCTGTCCTGGCACTCCCCACCCCACAATGATGGGCCCCCTGCAGACCTAAATTGCTTTATCTTGTAGAGTAAATCACAGAAGACTCTCTTACCCCAAGCATATTTACTAAAGTATGAAACCCCCTTTTAAACATAATCAGAATCAGTTATGGCTCACTTGGTGAGAAGAATGAATATAAAACAAATGAAATTTGCCTTTTGTTACAAACAGACAGGATGTTTCTGTTTTCAATCACTAAAATCGATTTGACTATGCTTTCTTGTGTTGTAATATATGTATAGAAAATCCCATCCATATGAACATGTTTTTTTTGTAAAGTGATTTGTGCGTATGTGAAGGGATGTGTGTATCAGCTGCCCATCACAGGCAGTCCTTCTTAAAACCATTTTTTTTTACATTTCTGTCAGTTCACCAGTTTCTCTTCCACTTTTAGGGATGCATTTACCTCTCTGGCACAAACACATTCAACTCAGTGTTTTCTCTTCCTACCTCTCTTTATTCTGGATAAAGCACACTTTTTGTTATCCAACAATGTCATCAATTATTAGGTCTGGGTTATGAAATGGCTGTGCAACTCACAACCAAACACTCAATGAGTATCGCTGTTCACAGTGGACATTGATCCCACTTTGTTCTTGCTTTGTCTTGACTGAAAGTTGCATCAGTTTACATCAGCAGCAAACAGAGCGGCTGGCTGGACCTCCCGGAGTCCTCCACAGAGCCCCTCCTCCCCAGCTGTGAGGGTACCATCAACGTTCAGTTCACCATGAAGACTTTTTACACTTCCTAAAACTAACTGGGGGAACAGATTTGGATATCATTCCAGTGATAACCTCATGTTAGGTCCTCGGCTGCTCCCTGTGGGGATTCAAGTAAGACAAGCAACCACTGCCAAAGTCAGAGGGAAGAACTTAAGGTCAGGTATTTGTGATAAATTGAAGGAGTTGAACTGTAATTTTTATACCCAATTCTTAGAGAATAAAAGAAAAGAAAACCATATAGTAAAAAAAACTCAACAGCATGAATCATCACAGTCATGTACAAAAAATAATACTCCATATTTTAATAATATGGGGTTTTTATGTAAAAAAGAACAATATGATGCAATTTAATACAAGGTTAGTATAAACAAGTCAAATAAAATAAAACAATGTGGGAAATACCATGGATCTGCATGTTTTAGCAGCCTGTATATCCACTTCTAACTGCAATAACCTGAAGTGATCATCCCTGTATGACTTCATCAGTCTCTTACACTGTCGCAGATAAGCTTTGACCCATTCTTCATTGAGGATCGTGTGTATTCACTTATGCACTGCCCTTTTGAAGTCCAACCTCAGTATTTTAGCTTGGTTGAGGTTTAAACTTGGACTAGTCTCTGATTTTCATCTTTCCCATTATTCTAATGTAGATTTTCTTCTGTGCTTCAGATCATTGTCCTGTTACAAAAATCTCTTTTGACCATGCTTTAATTATCAGATGGATGTCCTCACAATTTGCCTCTAGAAAAATACTTACATACAGTGGAGTTCATGGTTGACTTAGTATATGCAAGATGCCCAGGATCTGTAGAGGCAAAACACACTCATCAGTGTTCCACCACTATGCTTGACAGTGTATATGAGGAATTTCTGCCAAAGTCCTGTGTTAAGTTTTTTTGTCAGACATGATACTGGACGTTAAACAGTTGCTCCTCCATGGCCATTGCTCACGTCATTCACTGTGGGAGTTGAATGGAATTGACTTGAATAATACTCATAACAGAGAGAGGAGCTTGACTGAAACCTACAGAAATCATCATGACTCCACAGGGGTGTTGTGTTGGATGGAAACCTGCAGCCAGCTTTTCAACTTCTGGTACGCTTTGGTTCTCCTTCACACTAACCTATGCAGTTACACCGTCTGTTGACAGGAAGGACTGCAGCACTCCTGTCCCACTGCTGCTGGTCTGTTTGAAGTCTTTTGTTGCTCTGTGTCATCTGAAATCTATCTCGAGAGACACTGGAGTCTTGCGTAAACACACACCTCAGTGCCCCAGACCATCAAACTGCAGAAACGTTTGCTTTTATTGAGTTCTGTGCACCTGCTGATGATCAGTTCATCAAGTGCTGATGATTAATAGCATCTGTCTGCAACGTTCCCTCTTAAATTCTATCAAAACAGTAAGGGGATACTCAATGTTTTTTTTAATTTTTGGGCTTCATTTTTGTTAAATAAATAATGTCATGGTGAAAAAATATATTCTTTCTCTAAGGTTGAATTAATATGATAATACATGGTAAGGAATGCTGTATAACAGTATAAATTGTGCAGAGAAGCAGATAAATAATTTTAACAGTGAGCTATGGAGCTTGATTACATAGTTCTTTTCCACAGTCACTCATTTTCAATTTGCATCAAATTCTCATCATAATTTTGTCAATATCCCAGCAAACAGAAACACTTCCAATCTCCTCAGAAAGGAGTATGGTGAAAGGCCATTAAAAAGTCAGCCCCCAAACCCCATCCATTGACACACATGCCCGTGCACACGTATGGAAAGTAATCACCTCCCAACTTGCCTTCACCCTCCACCCAATAAAACTTTTGGCAGGCTTGAGCTGTTGTAATTGGCAGCCGGATTGTCGTTCCGATAGACTCCCTGCAGTTGTGCAGGTCAAGAGTAATTTACTGAGCTGCTAAACGAGACTCTCTCTTTCTACCCAGTCCAACCCCCCCCCTCCCCAACACACACACACACACACACACACACACACACACACACACACACACACACACACCCACACACACACACACACACACACACACACACACACACACACACACACACACACACACACACACACAACCCACCCCACTTGAGCATCCATACTGGAATTACCATCCAGTCTGTATTACAAGCTGAGATGATGGCTTAATCCCTTGTTAATTAGGGACAACATCTCCAGCAGCTGAGGCTAAAGTGAAGAGTGGCAAAAGCTCCAGAGACATGAGGGCTCTGGCCGATCCTGTGGCCCAGTCAGGAGAGAGGCTGGCTCATGCTCAGAGAGCTGGCAAGGGATGCAGTGAGAGGAGGTGGGGACTTGGATGTTGCACTGAATGAGGATCGAAAGGGCCTGCTGCCTAATCCCCCACTGATGGCTCTTCTAGGCTAATGGAGCCTGGACAACTGGGCAGGATGCTGCTGGCTAACCACTCTGTCTACTTTATTAGGGTCTTAAACAATGTGGTTTTGCTTGTTAATTGCAGTGAAGGGCTGTTTCAGGCCATCCTCTTGGCTCATGAACACCGGACAAAATGTTTTTACTGGAAAATGTTAAAATGTAAATAAAAAAGATTACTCAGTTTGTTAGTTTTCTGATGGTAAGCATCTGTGAATGTTTGTGGGGATTTTTACTGATAGATGTCCATCTTCTCATCCTTTCTCATCCTTTCTTGATGGATACATTTTCTTGCATTGTATAAAAAAGAAATAAATAAACAAACAAGCATCCCCTTCCACAGGATTAAAAAGGGTAAGTTCAACTCAAGTGTGCTACTCAGATGAACTGAGTGCTCAGATGTGAGTTAAAACACTGCCAAGAGGGAAAGAAATAAGCAATGGTCTTAGAGCAGGACTGGGCAATTCCAGTTCTCATGGGCCAGTCTTCTGCATGTTTTAGATGTTCCCCTGCATCAGCGCAGCCCGATGCGAACGACCGCGTCATTAACGGACTTGTGCAGACCCTGATGATAAGCCGACGAGAACCTTTAATTTGAACGTAATGCAGGACAGAGGCCATTGAGGACCGGAACTGCCCAGACCCGTTTTAGAGAAACAACTTTTACCACACATCAGTTTAGAAAAGGCCATTTTCAAACAAACTGGAATTCAACATTTCACAATGATAAAGATAATGAACAAACTGAAACAATCAAAACAAAAATTTAACCCAAGGTCAGGGGGTGCAATGCTCAGATAAATCAACAAATTCAAGAGGTACATCTCAGACCCTATAAGCCACATTAAGCATGTTAAATGTAAAGAACATGAAAGCACAGTTAGAAGATGACTGAAAAAAAATATCACTTGTTTAGAAGGGCTGCCATGAGAAACAATCTTCTGTTTATAAAAATATGGAAGCATGACCAAATCAAGAAACTGCATTTGAATAAACTAAAAGACTTCATGAACAATGTCCTCCATGTTCAATAAATAGATTATGTTGAAGTGGATATGTTTGGCCTCGATGTCCAGCACAGTGTTTGGAGAAAACCAAACGCAGCATTTTAGCAGGTACACCTCATTCCCACCTTCAACCATGGCATTGGAAAGGTGGACCATGAATTCCTCTGTGTACCAGAGTATTCCAGAGGGTCTATCTGTCTGCCAGCTAGAGCTGTGTCAAACCTGGAACGCCAGAAAATCTACATCATGAAACCTCCATGAACTGAAGCAACGCTGTCAAGACCAAATCCCACCAACATGTAAGGGAAAGGGGTTAGAAAGGGATTATTGATTGATGTGATGATTTCTTTTTTTTTTTTAGATACCTTCTTTTAAAAAATAATGACACTGTGAGAAAGTTTTATGTTGTTGTTCATCAGAGGTTATAACAGTCTTGGAATGGTCTGAGGCAATAATTTCCAGGTAAATGAAATTAGATGCAGCAGCAGTGAAGACAAAAGGAACAGGTGGGATCCAGCTAAGAATCCGGGATATGTAAAGTGAGGGGTAGAAAAATAATTGATCGGCGGTTCTTTTTAAAGGACAACAAACTCCTATATATTTTGTCATGTTTTTTCACTGGTTAGGTGTTGGAGTGCACCGCCAGCTGCTTTATAAATAAAGCCACTCTCGTACCACCCCTCCCTGGGAGGCTCCTGGGGAGCTTCAAATACTAAGTAATTAGCCAGCACTACACCGCCTGCTGCTTCACTACCTGTGTGTCCAGCACCACTAGAGAGCAGGGTGGGTGAACGAGATGGATGAGAAATATGAAGAGTGATGAATGGAAATGCAGAAGGATGAAGGTAGAAAGAGAGGAAATGAGTATGTTTGAATGTAAAGGGCGAGATATGGAGAGAAGTGTGGGACATATAAAGGGCATAAGTTATAAAGCCTGATTGATTTAGAAGTAGTATGAGATACTTCATTTAAAGGCCTCAAATATATGTACCATAATTATATGTTGACACAGCAATGCATTTTTGACTCTACTGTGCTTTTGGTCAGCTTAGCTTATTGTGTAGTTTTTTATCTTTTTTTGAGACGAGTTAGCCTGATAGATCTGACTCACATCTAGAAAGATTTAGGGTCTAAACATTTCTCAGAAGGCCTCCCCATCCAAAGGTTACTTATTAAATTGCCTTTACACACAGTTGGGTAACGCTACTACCAATCAGAGCAACAAACAAGGTGACGTATTCAGAGTGACGGAAACGAGTCGACTGAAGAGTGGGTTGTGTAAAAAAAAAAAATTAAACTGTTGCCATAGCCTGCTGGCAAAAAGTCAGATTTTTTAACTGCTGATGCCAAAGCCGATTCACATGAGCAATATTCCTCAGCTGCAGCCATCTACTGTTTACATCCAGATTTTATATATACAAGGTTAAGAGTCTAACTCTAAATTAACAAAGGTAACCAAAAAGTGCCATTGCACTTTGAACATAGTGAAAATGACACTGGACACACTGATAAAAAAACTGTGGATATATTGTGTTGATGTTCATCTGAATTTATATTTGCCAATATTTAACACATAGAAAACATATTTATATTTGATAGTTTATGATGTCGTTATGTGTAAAGGGAGAATATATTTTCCGCTGTGCTCTGGTTCTGCTTTGTTTTCTCCCTCTTGTGTAAGCAAGAGCAGCAAGTTTTGCATCTTTCCAGTCAAAAGTGCTGTTGATCAAAGCACACTTGTGAAGAAGGGCTAGAAAGCATTTTTAGGTAGGTGTACTGTATGTCTGTTGTTGAATGAAATTATTCATTTTTAGTTATATTCAATTCTACATTTAAGCTAAAAACATAGAGATGAATTAGGTGCGGGTGGGGGTCTTGCTGCTCTTGGGGCTTACTCTGTTAGAGTCTTTATCAAGAGTTGGGGACTGATCACACTGCTAAGTGACCTGCCTAGGTCATAGAAAAGAGCAGCTGTGGTAATTAGTGTGCTCTTTGGTGAGGCAGGACTGCATTCAGCTTAAAAATCATCAGCATGCTCTTTTGCGGGACTAAAAGCTTATATTCTCAGGAGAAGATGCTGTTCTTGGTTGTGTTCATGATTAGTTGGTCCTACTGGGGTTGTAGGCAACAGCAAATTCTGATTACTTTTCCTCACTTATATATTGGGTTAATGTATCTGCACTAAAATATTGTCACACATTCTTGTGATGGATCTAAAAGAATGTGTTAAGTTCAAAAGATTCCTCAAGTAACTCAGGGTGTTGAACACCAATCAACTAGCAACAACCACAAGCACTTTCTATTGAGAACATAGGCAAAGATTGGTAGTCGAACCTCAGATTCAGGAGTCACAATATTGATTCCATCCTTGGAACAACAGACCAGCTCGGAATACTTGCTGAAGTCCTGAAGGGAACATGGGCTCAATCAGTCCACATGTCCTTTGTGGAGATAGAGGATTCTGATCGTATCCCTCGGGAGCTTTTGCACAGGGTGCTCTGAGAATATGGGATACTTGGGTATGTCTTTACGGGTCATTCAGTCCCATTAGAAATAGGGCAAAAGTTTGGTCCACGTTGCCGGTAACAAGTTAGGTTCTTTTTAAGTGAGAATTGGCCACTGTCAGAGCTGCCCTTTGTCACCTATTCTGGTCTTAACTTTTATGAACAAATTTCTAGGTGCAGCCAATGAACAGAGAGGTCCCATTCGGTGGTCTCAGCTTTTCATTGTAACTTTTTGCAGATGATGTGTTCCTGTTGGCTCCATTGACATGAGATCTTCAGTTCATCATTTTTGGGGATCAGCCCCTCCAAATATAAGAATATGAGTCCTACTGGGTAAAGGTCTCAAGGCAGACCCATGAGACAACCTGGTGAGATTATATTTCTCATCTGGCCTGGGAATACTTTAGTGTCTTCTCGTAATAGCTGAAGAAGGTACCTGGCTAGTAGTATGCTGATGCCTCTGCTTTAAATGCTGCCTGATTTCTGATAAACAGAATATATGGATGGATGTTTGGATGGCATGCACAAAGAACATCACAGGGCGTCCTGGAGTATTCAATACTAACGTTAGCAATAAAATATTTTGGCCGTGTGAATTGGAGAATGGGCTCTTTGTGGATTATGTTTGCTTCCTACAGAGGCCTTCAGATTGGTATTTGAAGTGTTTGGATGTCATATAAAACTCTCTAAGCGTTCTTTAAGCACTTTTGAAGCAGTATTGTGGGACCATGGTGTGACAGGCCTGTAAAATTTGTTTACACTATTAGCAGGTTTTAAATTAAAATGCACATGAACCTCAGGATTTAATTTTTCAGATTTTCACAGAACATTACAGTATAACAAGGTATGTGGGGTTCTTATTTCATCTCACTTTTTTTGTTTGTTTAGATATACATAATACATATTTTTATTTTGCAGATACTTCTCTCTCACTTTCTCTTTTTTGCCTTTTTTTTTTAGGAAATGCTATATTTATTTGTCCTTGTCTATTTAATCTATTCACCCGTGAAGACAGACAGCCTTTACTGAACTAAGTGACCTTAAAACATGAATGAAACTCAGCTACCCCAAGTTATTTGGTTTGGAAAATTTGGTTTGGCTCCTGCTGTCAAAAGTCTTGGTGTACGTGTTGACAGCTCTTTTGAGTTTCCAAACCCTGTTTTTTTCCAACTAATGCTTGCCAAGGTGAATCTCCCTTTCAAAGTCCTGGAACACATGATTCAGTCTTTTATCAAAATCTTGATTGGACTACTACAATCCACTTCTTTTTTAATATATCAGTTTGAAAGATTATTTGCAAGGAACCAAAAGAACACAGATCTAAAGTCCTACTCCAAGCTATTACATCCACTCATCATCTCCTTCTAATTCAAGTTTATGGGGCTCTGCGGGAGCATATCAAGGCTCTTCAAGCAAAAGACAGGGGTACACCCTGGACAGGTCACTGGTTACGTAAGGTTTCATCTGTGTTCCTCAAAAAAAAGATTGCCATGAAAAAAAATCTCACTAATATTAGGTAAGTAATGAACCTACACCATCTTCTTTTCTTCTCCGGTGACATGGAGAGGAAACTTATTTCAGCTACTTGTATCCACAATCTTGTTCTTTGGTTCACTTCGTGACCTTTGCTGAGGACAGGATTGTATGTCGACTGGTAAAAAGAGTCCTACCCTTTTGGCTCAACTCTCTCTTCACCACAACAGACCAGTACAGAGTACATGTTACTGCAGACTCTGCACCAATCCACCTTTCAGCTCAAATGCTGCACTGGCAGGCAGATATTTAAAATTTAATGCAAGTTTTTTTTTAACTTACCACCCACTTTATCCAGCATCAAACTACTACATGAGGAAAATTATGCAATAAATGGTCTATTTTTAAAAACAAGGAGAATATTTATTTTACTAAATATGATCTCGTCAAACTTACCAACACAAACCCACTTGAAGCTAAACACTTAAGCTCCTAAATTTCCTTTCACGCATAGCTCACACATTATAAAATGATGCTAGATTTAAATAACCATACCAAATCCTTAATGGCAGTCACTCTGTCTCAGGTTTTTGCTGTATTTTCCCAGAGGAAGATGAATGGCCATCATCTCCATCTGTGGTGTCTTCAGGCTCCTAACTGGCTTCATGGTAGTTGTTTCCTTGGGCACTGATTTTCCCTGAATAATTTTCCAAGTGCATGTGGCACGTGGATATAAAAATAAAGCTGCTAGTTTGTTTTTTTTTTATTATTATTATGAAGCAAACTGGTGGTACACTGAACAGAACAGGTTTGCTTCATCAGACACCAACCAGCTGTCAGATTCATCTATTTGCCTTTGTAAGATTTGGGCCACTTTTTATTAAACAATACCTTCTTATTTTTGCTTCCATTCCGTGTGTCTCCTGGGTTTTTACTCTGGCTTCACACATACTTTACCTCCTGCTATGTAACACCACATTACTTCTCTATAAGGAAGTAAACAAAACTGAAGGCTCTTTTTTTTCTTATAGTTCATAGTGCAAAAGAAGTCCTACAACGTCACTACGTTGCCATGGTAACCCAGTGGCAACCTACTGTGGCTCTGTTCTCTTAGGATCTTCATTTAATGTCATGGTTTATGGAATTGTGTTATTTTTGGTGTCCCTCTGTTCGTTTGCTTGCAACCCTTGTTCTGTGTTTCTTTTCTTTCCTTTTTTTAGCAAATTTTTCTAGACTAGGCTTGATTTTTTTGTGATGCCAATATGAAGCCTCTGTGATTTGTTAAGTTAAATCTTTGCCTTATCTCCTATTTTGTTTCAGTTGGTTTGCTTGGCTTCCTGTTTTATTTAAAAATTGTTACTCAGTGTGAGTTTTACATGACATCCTTTGTTCTCTTTTTATAATTGTTATCATCTGTGTCTCATTTGCCTTTGAGTGTTTGTCAGTGTTTATATATAGTCATGTCTCCCTTGCAAGTCCATTGTCATTTTGTTGTTAAATTACCTTGTAATTCTTCTTTGATCCTTGTTCTTGTGTTTCCTTCCCAGTTTGTGGTTCTGTTTTTGGGAATCCTGCGCAGTGACTTTTGGTAAACAAAGGACTTTTTTCTGGTTTACTTTTGCCTACTGGTCACCTGAATCTGAGTCCGATTAACCACACATTTATCCTGACTTTTCTGATACTAACCTTGTAGGATCCATTGACTTGGCAAACTCATACTCTATACCAGTTGTTGGTGGTAATGTCTCACTTTCACTGTTTGCTGATCATCAATTATAATAATGAAGACAAATATTAAAAAGAAGAAACTCACAAGCTCAACATAAAAGGTGCTGAGATGGTTGTTGCATTGCTACTTGACGTGTCTGCATTTGCGATGTTTCAATAATGACAAGAGAATGCTCAAACTTGAAGAGGGGATGGAGGTGTCTGAATGTCTTCTCCTGCCTGGCTACCTCCAAACAGTAAGAAGAAAATAAAATTCACGAAGCATGACTCTATAACTTTAAAATGTGTGATTTCAGCATGTGGATATGTTTCATCAATTTAGAAAAAATAAATGCTGCTTTATAAGCATTTTCATGTAAAATATCAATGAACATGTTGATGTGGCAGCTTGCCAATGACTGAAATCTTCAACTACAGATTGAGGTTGAAAAATGAAAACACATTGACTGAAAACATTAAATGAATTTCATGTATAAACAGAAAAAAAACGTCTTTTTTTTAAAAGTTAAACACTCCATATTGATACACGTTCATATTTTATGACCACTGCAGCACTGTTTTCTGAAGAGAAGCTTTAAAAACTTATTTGCTACTGTACATAAGTCTTTCTCGTGCACGGTAAATGTGGCTTACCCTCCACTACTTATTAATATGCATCTCGTCAGCGGGCCAGCATCAGCCTCAGCTACGCCAGCCATTGTTCCGCCACAATCAAATTAGCCGTGCTGATGAGGCCTGAGCTCTGTGACCTCCAAGGGCCCAGTGGCTTTCCAGCCACAGAAATGACAAAGAAGATCTAAGAGCTTGAATCTTTGGGGACGACGGGGGCTCACATACTGATTTCTGATTATGTCGGCTCTCCTTTTATTTATATATTTACCCTCTGGAAGTAATTGAGTCGAGGTGTTGACTGCAATATGTGAAACAGATGCCTTTCTGCAAGTGACATGTGAACTTGGTGTTGATGTCTCACAGAGACAAAGGATATTTAAATGATGTGTGTATGTTTTTTTTTATAAGTGTGTTACTTTGGGTTGGTCCCAACAGCTAGCGTACATGTCATGCTTAGGCACTGACAATCAGCTCAAACCTCTCAGGGACCTCTGGTCAATGCCTTCTCGCCTCCTATCTTCCTTCTCTCCTGTCACCTCTTGTCCACATTTGTCTGATTTAGTGTGATCAGATGTGAGAGCCGACTCCTGCTGCTGCTGCTAATACACAGAGGGCTCCACATAATAGAAACTCATACTGCTTAAACACCAACATTGTGTGTGCGTAGGAGTGTGTGTGTATGGTTGGGATATTTTTTTCTGCATTTTTCACGAAAAGAAATAGAGGTACAAGATTTGATATACAACATTCCAATATTAACAATCCCAACAGACTTATGGAAGTAGCCCCTTGATTAATAGTTTGTCCATTTCTCTGTCCACAAGCATTTTGTTTGCTTCAATTCAAATAGCAAAAAAGGCCTTGTTGAGCATCTCTGCCTCAAATACCGGCAGACCTTTATATTTACATAGTCATGTATAAAAGTTTTTTCTTTGTGTGTGTGTGTGTGTGTGTGTGTGTGTTTGTGTGTGTGTGTGTGTGTGTGTGTGTGTGTGTGTGTGTGTGTGTGTGTGTGTGTGTGTGTGTGAACCTAACATAATCATAGTGAATCCTTGTTTTAGTCAAGTACGGCCTCAGATTAGGAGCAACATATAACTTTTTTAAACAGGTGTTTTTTATTTAAGAAAAATTAAACCAAAAAGAAAAATGAATCATGGAAGCAATACTAAGTAAATAACTGCTTCCATTAGATTTAGGAAGACAAGTTACTACCAGATGCTGTTAATAATTAGTAATAAATAAATTGATCATCAGCAGGTGTGCAGACCTCTATAAAAGCAGATGTTTTGACATTTTGTTTTATAAAGTAATTAGGTGTGTGTTAATCCAACTTCCAGGGTGAAGCATAATTGATAGTAAAAAAGCATTTTTTTTTTTTTTCTCTGTATCTCCTTCTGTAGAATTGTATAAAGCAAAACATCTAGGGGTCTGGGCTATATATGAGGGAAAAGCTTAGCCTTAATTCTTAAAATTAAGAAACATTTTTAGGTCAGTGTTCTACAGTGTGGCGAGCATTCAAGTTGCCAATTGTCTTCAGAGTCTACAGGCTTCACTGATCATGTTAAATACTCAAGTCCATAACAACACAATTGGTAAAAGACTAAAAAGAACATTGAAAACCGCATCTGAACGAGGCACAAGACCCCCGAACAATGCCCTAAACAGATAAGTTCAAAGTGCAATTTATTTGGCCTTAAACTTGAGGAAACAAAAACAAAACAAAGTTTTATCAGAAACATCGTATACCTACTGTCAAACACAGCAGTGGAGGGCTAATAATTTGGAGCTGTTTTGAACCCACAAGACCTGAGGACCTTGTAGTTATTAAGTCAAATGTGAACTCCTCTGTATAGCAGACTATTCTAGAGGCAAATGAGACACCCTCTGTCTAATGGCCAATGCTTGGATTGCCATGCTTGAAGCCAACAGAATTCTTTATCACAAAGGCTGAACAATAAAAGAATAAAACATTTCACAATTTAAATTTCATCCCAGTTAGAATGCTGTAGTGGGAACTTAGAGCTGTAGATAAGAGAATGCCCAAAAGCCTCAATGAACTAAAGCAATGTTATAAAGAGGAATGGACCAAGACTCTCTTACAACGATTTTAAAGAATAAAAAAGTCATACATGAAGTGGCTACTACAAGTATTGCTGCTAAAGGTGGCTCTACAAACTACCGGATGATGTAAATGTAGTATTGCCCACGTGATTTCTTATCTTTATTAACTTGAATTTGTGATCAATAAATAATGGCACTTTGGAAAATGTTACACATTTTTGGTCATCTAAAGTTATATTTGTCCAATACTACGACAAAAATCAGATTATTTTTAGATTTCCCACATGAAGCCAAAGGATTTCAATTGGCCACAAGGAAGACCTGACTTCCACACATGGCTGTAGATCATTGGAAGTTTACTGGGAAAGAATAGTGCAGAGGAACATAATAAAGAAATCACAATAAGATCACACAATTACACTCCAGATGACTGCAGACTGGGTGGCAGCTGAAAAGTCTTGGTGAAGGGTGAAAATGAGAGATGAGGCTGAAGCAGAAAGTTCATGTCCTCTAATTTTCAAACATGTTAAAAATGATATGATGACAGTTTGCAGGGTTTTTTTCTCCTCAGCAAGCAGATGTGACATTGAGGAGGAAACATAGTCGACGCTTGAAAGAAGTGATTCTGAACTTTGTCTTCGTAATTTGACAAGTGTCAAAAAGCACAGGAAAAGGCAAGGAAATTTCACAGTATCTTGGTGATGTGTTGCTGATAATCCGGACTCTTTTGTGGGTGTCATTTATTTTTTAAAGTTAAATACGAGGTACTCAAATGGACTGTATTTATATAACTCTTGTCTAGCCCTGCTGACCCCCAAAGCACTTGAGGGGTCAGCACATGCCAAACAACCGTTGTGTTTTGGCATGTCGACTGATTTGACAGGATTCTGTGACAGGATTTGAACCAGATACCTACACTTTTGTGTACTCTTTCGGAGCAGTTTAATGACAGCTGTAATTTATACTGTAGACTGTAAGAAACAGTATGAGATACTGTAGTTAAACAAATGGTAAAAGTTCCTTCTTCAAAACCCTGTTGTTATGTATGCTGTGCTAACTAGCACTAAATGCTAAAACAGTGCAAACATTGTTCTCTCTAAAATCCAGTTCAGAAGTTAACATTTTTTCAGTGCACACAATGCAAAAGCACTGAATAAATGAACTATGGAACAAGCAAGATTGTGGACATTCCCATAGGAATGAATGGACTTGATATATCAGGGGTGCACAGAAGCAAGGGGACACGAGACATTAGCTCACAGTCACAGGCTCACCAACCTTGAAGCGTCTTTTTTTAAATATAGCAAGCTTGGTGGTTTGCACTGTTGCCTCACAGGTTCCTGGTTCATTTCCTGGGACTGGTGGAGTCTTTCTGTGTGGAGTTTGCATGTTCTCTCTGTGCTTGCGTGGGTTCTCTCCGGGTACTCCGGCTTCCTCCCACAGTCCAAAAACATGCGTGTTAGATTGATTGTTTATTCTAATTTGCCTGTAGGTGTGAGTGTGAGCGTATATGTTTGTTTGTCTCCTATGTGGCCCTGCGATGGACTGGCGACATGTCCAGGGAGGACCCCTGCATTTCGCCTGTAATGAGTCTGGATAGGCTCCGGCAGACCCCTGGGACCCTGAGAAGGATGAAGCAGGTATAGAAGATGGATGGATGGTGCTGCTTCTCTGCAGGGATGTACAGCACCTTAAACGTGGCATGACAGATGAAATGAAAGTTTTCTAAGCTTTTTGTAACTCTTAAGACTTACAAGAAAATGCAGGTTTTAAAAGCATTTATTTCAGTCTTAGAATGTATTTGTTTCATGGTTTGTCATCCTTCAACAGTGTTCTAACGTACTTATCGTTGGCCTTATCATGCTCTCTGCACCCCTCTTGTATCCTTTGTCACTCAGTCGTTCTCTATTCTCCTCCTTTGTGTCTTTGCTCACTTTATCCTTTTTTTCTTCCAGGCAGCTGGCTTGAATGCTGATAGAGCTCACTCTGGATCTGATTAAGTCTCCACTCTGCAGAATCAGACAGTAGACATAAATATCTGCGGGCATCAGAGAGAGACGATTCGGTTAAAGAGGACTGAGTGTAGATCAGGTTTCTACCCCTGATGAAAATCGATGCGACTTGACCAGCTGCAGAGTGACTCAACATGTCAGCTGTAAAGAGAGCAGCCATTATATCATTAGAGCTAATTTCATCTTGCTCTACTTGTGTCTCCATTGTTATGCAGTCATTTAGTGAGGATCATGCATGTAGATGATTCACAACTGTCCATTGTCATCTTTTTCATTCCACTTCTAACACCAGCAATGGAGCTTTTGAATTACCATTAGTTCTTTGGTGGAGCTAAAGATGGCTCTAATTTACACTTTAAAAAGAAATCAGACTCCAAAAGCTGTCAGTTGCTCACATTTCATGAGACCAACAGCTACTGTATTATCAGTTTCAGTAAGTGACAAAAGGGAAAAAGCAAGTAAAGAACTGTGGTTTTCTGTGTATACACCGATTAATCAATCATATTTTAACTTCAAACTGCAGAAGAAAGCAAAGTTTGAGTACATATTAGTTTTGTGAATTATTCAATCCATCATAAAAAGTTTTTATGACTTGTAGTGAAGATATTAAAAACCAATCCAGCCATTATGAGGTCACAATGTAGTGTTCTCATAACACCTTTCCCAAGCCTGGATAAATAGGGAGGGTTGAGCCAGGAAGGGTAGCCGATGTCAACTCAATATGTGGAACATGATGTTCTGCTAAACACACCTCTAAAGGTCCATTTATACTCCACTTTTATACATTTGTACATCTGTCTGTTTTAAGCGCTGTTCCTGTTACTGTTCTTCATATTTCTGTGCGTCATTAGCATTCGAATGGTTATTTAGCAGCACATCCACCAGGGGGTAGTAATGAGTCAATCACTTATTAACAAGCAGCTACCGTACTCGTTTAAGCATAAACCTATTCCATATACAAATAATAAATATATATCCATAAATAGAGATGAGTTGACTGTGGAACTGTTGAAGAACAGTGAACTAAATAATGTTCAATGTTTTATTTACGCTACAACGAAGGAAACAAACATAGCGGTGGGAACAGTGGTGGCGTATGAGACCACTGATCCAGTCAGATCCAAGTCAGTACATACATGTTAAATTCTTTCATTTACCTGTACCCAAATTGATGACAAAACGTCATTGTTTCCCGATGTCCATTAGAACGACTGATACTCTGCTTCACTGTGAACCGAGTACAGTAGGAGGACAGTGCAGAACACCTGTGAGTGAGCTGAGCGGCTTCCTTTTCTTCTGTTTCATTTTCTCATATTTGTTTGATGATTGAGTCACTATGGTCAATACTGGCCCATGACTTTGCTACATTGTTCCATTTCATCCATCCATGAGTGTTGTGTAGGCATCCAACACAATTCATCTACGTGGTTTAGCTCCTATTTGGCTAACAAGAGTTTTTTTCTGCAAATATTGTTGATTTGTCCAACTCACATAATCCTCTTTCATGTGAGGTAACACAGGGTTCCAGTCTTGGCCCAATCCTCTTCTTTATATACATGCTACCATTATGGGTAATTATAAGCATGACCAATGTATTTTGTTTTGTTGTTAAGCAGATGGCCTATAAAGACATCTACCTATGGAGTCAATATACTATGACGCACTAAACTCATAGTTTTATTGTAATAATGATATCGAACAGTGGCTGTCACAAAATGGTCTTTACTTAAATGAGCATTCCCTGGAGGGGATGACGCACACGTTAAATATCTAAGGTGTGAATTACTGTAATACACTTTACGTTGACCTCAACCAACCTTTTATCAAGCAAACTTAAGCTTGTGCAAAATGCTATTGCTGTGTTTTTAACAAATAACTCAAGGCACGAACACATCGGTCTCATTCTTCACTGATTCTTCACTCATTCATTTCCAGTTTGACTCCAAAATTTGAGTCATTTAAAGTTTTTACACGCTAACATAAGGAGACACTGTGACATGATCACCATGTTAGTTTGTATAACTTTAAAGCAGAAATAAAACTTGGTACTTACAGCTTGGTACAAAAATGCTTTTGGTCGTAGCTAGACTTAACATCCACGATGGCTAATAAGGCTGCATTTTATGTACCTCATTAGTTAATATTTGTTCATATTTATTGTGGATATGTATAAGTGGCTGTGGATATGTATAAGTGGCTTATTTTTTTTTTGTTTAGTGACATAAGCATTTTGGTCTATGGTGTTAAATTGCTTAGGCTACTATGTATTTTCAGTGAACTTCTGAGCTGTAAATAAAGACCTAAGTTAGTATAATCATTCTTATTTAACAAAAAATGTTTTGCTGTGGTATCAAGTGTAGTAATAGACCTCTGTGACCAGATGTGTGTTAGTGTTGAGGAATCCAGTGGAGAGGTGGCTCAGCCAGACCGGCTAGCAGAAGCCATCCTCACCCCTGCCCAAGGACTGCTAACCAGGGTTAGTTCCAGAGGACCATTGGCCACTAGCTCTGGCCAGCGACGGATGCCATAGCCAAGGAATCTTTGCCCCAGCCTTGCTTCCCCAGCTGTGCCACCTCCACCCACTGCACCCTTCCAGGTTGACTAGCAGACTAGCTGGCAAGCTCAGCTAACTTTGGCTGAGCTCAACCAGAGCTCAAGCAGTTCCTCTTTCAGATGTTTTAGTAGCAGATAAGGATGGATAGATACAACCAGAGTCAATGTAGGATAATGTCAGTTAGCATGCACTAAGCCAGGCCAAAATACCCAGCTTGTGTCAACTAGTGAGATGTGTGTATTCCAACCAAGTGCCAACCATTTAACTTCTGGCTTGAAAGTCAAGAAGACGTGAGATTTGTTGCAGTCCATCAGCTGCCTGCTGGAGGCTGACTCCAAAGGCGAGTCGATCTACACTGACTCCGATGTTAAAATGTCCAACTTTAGAGCAGAAATAAATACATTTACAGCCTGGTTCAAAAATCATTTAGGAATTAAATATTTGATTTCACAGTCATGAAACTCAACCAATGGCTGACTATTATCACTTCCTCATCTAAACCATCATGCTACTGCGCTCAGCCATGCAACTGGCCGTTTGCACTAACCTTGCGTTGGCTAAACACAGCAGTATTTTTCTGATGTCACAAGCTGAAACAGGACATTCTCCTGTAAACATCTGCTGGCAGCTCTGCAGCTATTTTGTCTCGGATCAGCTGAGTCAGCTAACTTTGATTGACATGAGGTGGGCATGTTCCTGTTGGCTTTGCAGGCAACATGGCTACACGCAGTACGAAGAAAAAGAGGCTTCAAAATCACTCTTCAGAAACTAATGGGTCACGTGACCAAATGCTTTGTCCGTTGTTTTTACAGTATATGTTTCTAACAATCTGCCAGGTTTGTTTGTTCAGCCTAATTGCCCATTAGCTGGAGTTAGGCAGAGCTCATGCCAATATAGTTTATCTTGGAAAATTGAGCTTGAAAACATTTCAGGCAACTTGTGTGTAATGTCACAGAGGGTTAGTCTAGTTCTTTTTATACAGTCTATATGTACAAAACAAGGTTGATCATGGTTTAAAAGTTGCTGACCTGAGAATTTTAAACTGCACCTACTTGTAATATACAACAGTGTCACGATCAATCCTCTTTTTAATGTCAAACTCAAAGCATTTTTATTTAGAATGATTTTTAATTCACACTAGCACTGTGACATTTTTCTTCTATGTTTTTATGTATCTTAATTGTTTCCATTTATAATGTTTTATTCTTGTTATTTATTGATGTAAAGCACTTTAGACACCTGCTGGTTGCTGTAGAGGGCAATATAAATAAATGTTTTTGTGGCTGAAAAACTAGTCCCCACTAGAATCAACCACAGGCACCTCAGCTTTTTAAGTAAACGAGTAATCGTTGTTTCCAAGTAATGCATCAAAAACATTCAATCATGGTGTTTTCATGTATATAGGATATTAGGGATGTTTCCTTATTAATACATGCATGTTACAAATATATCGAGTAAATTAAAGAAATAAAAGCCCATGAATTCCTTTTTATTCTACAGCAACATGTTTTTCTGAAAACAAGTTGAGTACTGAGGCAGCAGGGGAGATAATTTTCACAGTTTCATGTTGGTGAGTGATTTTAAGATCTCATTTGTCTAGCACTGTGCCTTACAAGAGCTTTCTATCTTCAAGCAATGTTCAAATATCTCCACTAGAGGCTTCCTGTAGAGTGAAACATCCCCTAGCCCACCACCACAACCACCAAGCACACACACACACACACACACACACACACACACACACACACACACACACACACACACACACACACACACACACATTGTGCATTTCCTCATGCTGTTCCCTCAAACAGCCCCACAGAGCAAGGACCAGGGTGGATTTCTATTTGGCGTTGCAGGGCATTAGCTGCTGATGTCTTAACACTTGTAAATGAACCTTCCGCCCCTCCTAATCTGTCATTTTAATGCACTATAGATTTTATTTCAGCCTCTGTAGTATCACATTCTCAATAATAATCATCAAGCCAATGCTGTTGTCCCCTCCTGCAGAAATTAAATCTTGCTGCCGAGTGCACAACTAATAAAAGATGTTGCTGGAGGAAATAAAAAAATAAGTATGATGAATCATAAGCAGTGGGGATTTGTATTCAGATGCAAAAGACAATTACACAAAGAGTTTGAATTTATCAGCCTCTTCTCCTCTCAAAGGCTCAATAACTGGCCGGGACCGCCGGGTGCTCGCTGCTGCATGATCACGCTCACACACACATTGTCAAAAAGCACACACAAACACTGCCTCCACTTGCCACCAGGTTGATAAATAATATTTCTTAAGAAACATCAGCAGATAATTTATTTAACTTGTATGGTAGCAATTCTCAACAAAAGCCTTCTGAAGGCACTTTAGATAAAATTTAAACAACTTTGATGGAGACCGTCCAGTTATATCTCAATTCAGACGAGTTTGTTATAGTAAATTTTTAATCCAGTTCATTCTATCTGTGTCTAAATTCAAAATTCTAACAGTTCCAGTTCATGAATGCAGCCAAGCTGCTTTTAGATTGCATTGAAATCCTCCTTCCTGAGCTAACACAAAGCAACGGCGTAGAGGATCCACTCCCTATTAACGGAAAGAACCCTCCCACAAAACCAGACTTACCGTGTGGGACCATCAGCCTTACCTGGTTTGGGGTCTGAGAAGACACTAATTAAAACAGAGGGATTTGATAATGCGTACTTGCCCATAAGAAACAAAGAAACACAGTGTTGATTGGAATAATAATGACATGCAATAAGTAAAGACAGCGAAAGAGGACAACCCCAAGGGCATTACTGGAGACCTCCCAGGAGTCTAGATGTATAGTTCATGGTCACCCGAGGAAACTGTACCTATAAGCTTTAATAAGAACAGTTTAAACTCTATTCTGAGAGGTAGATCTGTTTGGCATCCACATCTGCATCCCATATACAAACTGGGAGCTGGTTGTATAAGCAAGGATCCTGCAACTGAAGACCCTGGAAACTCCAGGAAACAAGTTAGCCTGCAGTCTGAAAGTACAGTGTCCTTTTGGGTTGTCTAGTTTTTTTTCTGTAGTCTATGTCAGAAAGCCAAGATTTGTGTCGATTCCTTTGGTTTCGTAAGCAAATTGGAAATGAGTCTGTTGGTTTAGCTGTTCAGCAATATAAAATTAACTGAACAGTTAATTAACCTTACCAAAAGAGAGAAAAAGAGAAAAGAAGTACTACTACACAAATGTAGTAGTCATAAAGAAAATGTTGAATTGGTTGACAGCATCTGGGGGATTCTTTTTAAATTTAAAAGAAAAAAGTATGTTTTTTTTATGTTGCCTGTGGTACAAACATAATACACAATAACTGCTCAAGAATTGTCTGGCGACATTATTATGACAACATTTATTTAAGAATATTTGGCTCAGGTCTGTGTTGTGACTTCACTGACAGGCTCTGGCAGTAAATGAAAAGTCTGAGTGTTTGCTGAAGTTAATGTGAAGACCAGTTAATTTCTTGACAGGTCAGCCAATGTGGAAAATCGCTTTTAAGTGAAGACA
The DNA here is from genome assembly GCA_014839995.1 of Xenentodon cancila. Classification (NCBI taxonomy): domain Eukaryota; kingdom Metazoa; phylum Chordata; class Actinopteri; order Beloniformes; family Belonidae; genus Xenentodon; species Xenentodon cancila. The sequence goes on along the minus strand of CM026208.1, from coordinate 25,559,261 downwards.
CCTGGCCAGATTTCAAAGAGGGAGCACTTTATATTTCTTGGTTGAAGGCAAAAATATTTTTGTGATCTTTCCTGATGATTATTTCTTTTTCCTTTTTTTTCTTCAGAAGTTAATAATAAAAGGACAATAAAAGAGAACTTACACTTCAATAGACGGTTGTAATCCCAGTTAGGAGAAAAAAGTGATCTCATCTTTATATAACAGAAATTTTACTGCAAAAGAAAAGTGTCAAAAACATCTGTATTTTTGTCTTTGCATGGTTTTGAACAACATATCCGAGTGCAGGCGGCACTGATCACAGTGAGAACAAGCAGCTTCCACTCAGCAGAGCGAGACCCTTACCCAGCAGAGCTGCTTCATCCCATAAAGCTGCTGGACAAACATTTCCCTGGATATATCACACCTAACCCCTTGTCATCCATCTCTTCTGCTCGCCTGCTCCTTCTCCACTCTCCCCGTGGCCTCTGTCACCCCTCTCTTCCTTTGCACTAGCTGGCTAGCTGACAGTTAGAGCCGGTCAAGGTCATCTCCCCACTTCCCAGGGGCTTGGAGTGGTGCAGCACTGGAGCTGCAAGCCCCACGCCCCAGTGGCTCTCTGACTTGCCCCCAGCGAAAACTAAGTGAAGTGCAGATCGCTCTGCTGGGAGAGCGGGCTGCAGGCCTGGAGGTTTGGCCCCGTACTGGAGCTCCTCCTGTGGTGAGACCAGGCCAGACACAGCCTGCCAGGGGTTGACTTGACCTCCTCAAACTGATGCGGCACAAGCAGGCAGAGCGGTCACTGCTGCTTCTGAGTTTGGGTGGAAAAAATGATCTCTGGCCCTTTTTTGCTTCCTCACTGAGCACATCTTCATTCTTTATTCTCAAGATATGTCTAAACAGCTGTGAAAACTGCTCTGAATAGATTTTTAGACTTCCTGTGTCTGCTAATTGTGAAATAGGAACACCATACAGGCTGTCAAGAAAAAGTATGTAAACCCCTTTAAATGAACTGGTTTTCTCCATGAATTTGTCATGAAATGTGATCTGATCTACATCAATAGCAGACGAACACTGTGTGATTAAGTTGATAACACACCTAATCACATTATAACACCACGTGTCTTTTTTGGACACTCCCATTAAACACAAAAATACATGAACCCATCGGCTAATTACTAGTTTGGAGTCCAGTCATTAAACTTTGTTTGAAGTGTGATTTAGAGCTACTTTGATAAAAGGCACTCAAACATTTTCAACTTCATAAGAAGCTTCAGCTGATGTCAACTATGCCTTAAAAAAGAACATCTCTGAAGACACAAAATCCACAGATGTTGATCTGGCTGAAAAATAAATCTCACATGTCATTTTCAATAACGTAATCTATACCACGGACTGCATACTGATTTTGTCATAGTTTAGCACATAGAATGCAGTGTGCAAAGAATTGCACAATAATTTGCAAGACATGCCTGTATGGGTGACAGTTAAGTATCATGGTTACTTTTCCTAGAAGTGCAGGCGACACCAAAGACACGATAAAGAATCCTCAATAAGGTAAAGAAAACCCAGCAAGTAACAGGAGGAAACATCTCTGTTTATGAGTCTACCATATTTACAGTAAGTCATTGTCCATGACATAACTCTGTGGAGGAAGCTGCATAACCCCACAGAGATGCTGTGGAATAAACTCAGGAGAGCCACACCAAACATCCTGCAAACGTGCAAGTTGTGCAGCTCCGATCGAGAGATACTGAAAGATCTTATGGAAGTCACCGCTGTCAGACATATTTCAACAAGCTCTTAACTTCGAGGGTTCACATATTGTTTCTAAAGTACTGTGAATGTTTAATGGGCATGTTCAATAAAAGCACAAGACATTGTAATTGCTTGTCTCTAATCTGTTTAAGCACTTTGCATTTGTCTGTTATGATGATTTGCTCCAATTCATGTCAGCTCAGTTTTATTAATAAAGCATTTATTACAATACAAATTGTCTCTAGGCACTTTTTAAAAATCCAGAACATTACCCCTGAGCAAAATAAAGATCAGATATCATTTTATAGCAAATTAATGCAGAAAACAAGTTCATTCCAAGGGGTTCACATACTTTTTCTGGTCACTGTACCAAGCTGAAAGTAATCTAAAAGCATACAAGTCAACACCATACCTCTCTCTTTAACCCTTTAAATCCAGCGGACTCTTCAATTCTGTTAAGTTGTATCAGTTTCATTATTACGTATTTTCTTACGGTGGAAAAGATACAAACAGAATAAACTCCAGATAGAAAACAGCTGTATTATGGGAGATCCATCCATCCATCCATCCATCCATCCATCCATCCATCCATCCATCCATCCATCCATCCATCCATCCATCCATCCATCCATCCATCCATCCATCCATCCATCCATCCATCCATCCAATTTATTACAGCCACTTCTTCCTATTCAAGGTGACAACAGTCTGCTGGTGTCCACCACACACCACACCACATAACATCTTAACATCTTCTTAATGGGTCAACATGACTCAGTTTTGTCCAAGTTTGAAGTGTCAGGTGCCTTCAAATCTGAGTTATTGGGATAGTCTACAGCATACAGAGGAATTCCTAGCCAACTCTGACTGCAGCATGCTCAGGTCCTGTGTTTAAAACAAGTTGGAATCAACAATCATCTACCTTCCTCCTCCATGCTCAGCAGTTGTATATGATATGCAGTAAATGGTTTTTGTTTTTAATTTAAATTTGATGACTTGTCAAGCTGCCAAAGAACAATTTCAATTGCAGAAATATGCACATCCCAACTTATCTTCCTTTGAGAAGTTGCATTAAAATTAAAGATCCTTTGCCCCTCCTTACCCTTCAAAGGTCCAGACGTTCATCAACCACATCAAAAATATAATTACTTGTTGTTTTTTGTTGTTGTTGTTTTTTTTTTATTGCTGGAGATTCTGTACTGTCCCATGTTTCTCTGATTTAGGGTTACCATGATTACAGTTTTGTCAGCTCCATGTCTCACATGTCAGATTTTCTCTCTTTGATATTTCATTTATTTCACCACTTTGCAGTTTTCTAAGAACTGCCTTTCAAGCACAGCCATCCTCTTCATATCTCAGAGGTTGAAGCACAGTGTGACCCTGTCTGGGCTCATTGCTTATTACCCTGACGAGATTGCAGCGTCCTGCTGATAGCCGGTGATGGCTCGTCATTTTTTTTCTTCAGGATGGTCTGTGAGTGACAGCATCAAAGGTCCGGGGGTCTGGTTAGAATGGCTGTATCCTGGGAACACATTAGTGAGTCGTTCTGTTTGTGATCTTTCTCTCTTTCATCACTTTGAAAATTTCTCTTTTCAGTCCACCGACTCCTCTGCTTCTCAGTCCTTCCACAGTCTGACCCATTCAAGTAGGGGGAGGGGCACTAAAATCACTAAGAGACATAGTAATGTGCAAAAGTTAGTACCCCTGTTTTAATCCTATGTTGTTTGTGTAAAAATAAAGTAAAAATCCCTACTCATAGTTGGTACTAGATGAATGAGATGAATAAACTCTCAGACGAACAACAAAATAAAATATAAACTGCTTCTACAGGATTTCAGAGGGTAAGTTGTAGTTGTTTGTGCTAATCACCAGCTCTTGATGTGTTGATCATCAACAAGTGTGTAGCCCTCGATGAAAGCCCTGATATTTTGTCAGCATCCAAGTGGAAAGTGTTACAAAACTATTTCCAAGCAATTTGATTTTCATCCTTCTACAATGAGGCAGATAATTCACAAGTGATTAACACAGCTACTAGGAGAAAGTCTCTTCTATCTAAAAAGAACACGGAAGCATGACTGAGGTTCACAAAACTATATCTACATAAACCACTGGAGCTCTAGAACAATGTCTTATGGACAAATGAGACCAAAGTGGAGTTGTTCGTCCTCAATGCTCAGCTCCAAGTTTGGAGAAACCCAAACAGCATGTCAACAAAAACACTTCAGACGCAGTGTGAAACACCGTGATGGAAGGGTGGGGAAATGATTTGGGCCACATGACACTTCATAGTAATTGAGTAGTTAATGAACTTTCTATACCAGATAATTTCATCCATCTGTTATCTACACCCACTTTTACAGATATCTGGAACCGCTAATGCCTGCTCTCTTTGGAGCCAAAGTACACCTTGGACAGGCCATCCTCTCTATCGCGGGGCCACGTAGAGACCAACAACCACACTGTGGGAGGAAATGTGGAGCACCCGTAGAAAACCCACACTAGCACAGAGAGAACTCCATCCCTGTCGGGTTTCTAACTAGAAACCCTGTTGATGGGAGGCATCAGTGCTAACCACTAACACAGTTTTTTGGCATCTTTTGGGTTTTTGGTAAATAAATGATTTTTACTATTATTTTACACAAAATGACAGGAATTATAGATGGGGTACTGACTTTTGCACATGACGGCACTACCGATGCTGCAGTGCTTTGTTTTTAATTGCTGTCCAGAATTTGACTGTCAACATCTAAGGAGTATTCGTTCTGATTATTTTCATTATTTAGATAAATTATAATAAGGAACCTTTCAATAAGAAATATATGAGGGTTTCCGGGTGGCTACTAACAAAAACTTGTACTCTAGGTGAGTATCATGTTTCATGTCATGTTTTAGATCTGAAACACAGATTTGAATTTTTCAGGTCTGAGAAGGGATGTGAATTTGAAAAGACTTCATCTTATCCTAAGATAGGGACAAAAACGTCATTTCTTTTTATTCTAGTCGATGTATCTCAAGAACACATTTCAAGAGATTTTCAAAAAGCACTTATTAATTCAGCAGTCATGCTATCGTGTGCAGGTAAGTCAGGTTAATTGAAACTTTCCTACCTTGAAACTGTCTCAAATCTTATTTCACTCTTTTCTCCTGGAATGTTCTGACATGTCATCCACATCTATGTTTAACATGAATCAAACTGACGCTTTTTTAGATTTATGAAAAGTGGAGAAAGTAAAAAGAATAATGAAGTGTAAAAACTGAAAGAACAAAGACAATATACAATGCACAATTACATGTATTCTCTGAATCACTCTGACTGTCGTCTTTTTTTGTCCATCTTTAGCTGTCTGTGACGGACGGCTGTCTGAGTGGCATGAGGAGGCTAAATTAGCCTGATTCACTCTGGGTAGTGCCTTTGTTGGTGTCAGATAATGTACACCGAGGAGTTAGAAGAGAATATGATTAAACTCAAGTGACTTACAAGTATGCCAGATTGCCAGGTTGCCTTAAATATCCTTGGAGAGCTGAAAGAAGGAGAGTGAGAGAAATAATGTGAAGATGTTTATTGAAAAAGGTTTTCACATTACTGGTGAGGCCTCTTCTATCAGTTTAGGAAGAATATATGCTGACTTTACTGTGAAAGCTACCAGAGGCGTCTTCAGAGGTGTTGCTAGGTTGAAACGTTGAGTTACATGGGCATTATGGCAGCTAAGGACTAAGAAGGTGACAAAAACATTCACTGTGGAGCCATTCTGCAATTGGTGCAATTAGACTTCAAGCACAAAGTGTATAAATAGAGCAGGACGCACCTTCTGTCACGTCACTGTGATGTTTTCTGAAGTGGTTTGAAGATCATTTGTGGGAACTGTTCATCACCACGTTGGCAGGAGTTGACTCCGCCCACAACTCTGTTAATCCTAAATAGGGCAAACAAACAAATTCAAATTCAAAAAGTCTTCATTTCGAACATGATAGAAATAACAGACATGCTTGAACATACTTAACAAGGAATGCAAGGGACACATTTTTTTTAGCAGCAGCAGTCTTGACATGTTTGAAAAGGGGCAGGAAGAAAAAAACGTATGAACTCTAAACTAAGTTTTCAGATGGACCCTCGTTATTATTTCAGTGGTTTAAGACATCAAAAACTCTTGACGTACTTAGAAGTTATATATATTAATAGTTAGAAATTTGCACAGTATAAATATATATTAAGGCATATCTGAGTATAAATTAGCAGATACCTGAGTTATTGTTGCCATGTGCAGTTACATGCCACTGTATATAAACACTATTTCCCCTGATTCCCTGAATTCATTTATACATAAATGCTTACATTAAATACGATGTGAATTTATATACACCCTTGTACAATCTTATTCATTATAAGCATTTTTACTCATAGATATTTCTATACACATTAAAGCATACAGATACACATGTACTTATTACTATCTATGTATGTATAAATACACGCATTTTAACATACATATATACACACATATACACCCTCAACCACACAAGTCCAGTCCCCCCACCAAACCCTCACCCAGCACCCCCCCCGTGACAGAACAAGGACAGAACAAGGAAGTCCCCGTCACAATTGGCACAAGTCAACGCACAAACACCAGTACCCAGGCCCTCCACACCAACACCAGTACCCTGGCCCTCCACACCAACACCAGTACCCTGGCCCTCCACACCAACACCAGTACCCAGGCCCTCCACACCAACACCAGTACCCAGGCCCTCCACACCAACACCAGTACCCAGGCCCTCCACAGGAACCCCCAAGAGCCTGTCCTGGCACTCCTACTAAAGTATGAAACCTGGGAGCACCTATACACCCATCTATATACACACACATTATATAAGCGTATGTAAATGTACATATACACATACATATATATTTATACTTTCTACCATTCTTATTTCTGTATCTTGTAAAAATTACTTCCTTATATTTCCTTTTAAATTGTGTTACATTTTGACTTTGTTTTATGCCATGAATTGAAATACAAACAAACAAGCTTTGCAGTTAGCTGGAACATGCCCACCTTAAACCAGTTACCACTCACCTTACCATAGTCTGTAATACTAACAAATGTTACCTTACATTCACCTTACATTGACTAAACCGATCAAAGACAAAAAACAATGGCAAGTGAAGCATCGGTCTTGTATCCTTTGGTAGTTTTCATCAATCAGTAACAGCCAGTTCAAGATTTAATCCAAGCTTGATCCTTATGTGGTCCCTTGCTTGGTTACTCTCTTTTTCCTTTCCTCACCTCCTCCAATCTAGAGGAAATTGGAGTCAGTTGCCTGAGTGGGAAGAATCCCATTCACCCTAATACAAGGCAATGAAACATCAGAAGGATTTAAAACCATAATTTTAAGGTGAAAAAAAAAGAAAAAAAAAACACTATCCAGTGTTACTTTAACCCAGCTGGGTTAAAGTGCATGTAAAAATAAGCTTTAGTTATTTCAAGCTGGTAAAAACAAGCTGGTAAAAGCTGGTAAAAACAAGCTGGTAAAAACAAGGAAAAATTGTAGCCACAAAGGAAGGTAGATAATATTATCCATCCATCATCTATACCTGCTTATTCTTATTCAAGGTCACGAGGATCTGCTGGAGCCTGTCCCAGCTGACCTCAGGTGAAAGGCAGGGGTTTACCCTGGACAGGTCACCAGTCCATCACAGGGCCACATACACTGTATGGCCAAAGTATTCGCTCACCTGCCTTGACTCGCATATGAACTTAAGTGACATCCTATTCCTAATCCATAGGGTTCAGTGTGATGTCGGTCCATCCTTTGCAGCTATAACAGCTTCAACCTTTCTAGGAAGGCTGTCCATAAGGTTTAGGAGTGTGTTTATGGGAATCTTTGACCATTCTTCCAGAAGCAAATTTTTGAGGTCATACTGATGATGGATGAGCAGGTCTGGAGCACAATTATACTTATGAGATACTTTTAATTAATAATTGAGGATTATGCTGAAGAAGGGAAAGATAAACAGAGGAGGTGAGGGGCACCAGTCAGTGGATCATGTTGGTGTCCCCCTGCAGCAGGTCTACAGCAGCAGATCCAGGATGAAGCTGTGTTGAAGACCAGCTGCTCTGGTCTGGTCCTGCAGCTGCAGCTATGACCACTGGTCCTAACACATTAAAGTACTAACTATATGCTTTACTAAACAGAAATGTTTTATTTTTTTTTAAAGGTGGAGGTGGTGTCAGCCTTCTTAAGCCAAACTGGAAGTTGGTTCCAGAGTAACAATTCCTGATTACAGAAAGCCCATCCTACGAGTACTACGAGTAAACCTGCACTCTGAGAACGGAGAACTCTATTAACAACCCCAAACACAACCCCACACCATAATCCCCCCTCCACCAAACTTTACACTTGGCACGATCAAGTCAGACAAGTACTGTTGTCCTGGCAACCACCAAACCCAGACTGCTCCATCAGATTGTCAGATGGACAGTCTCCACTGAGTCCAGTGGCGGCGTGCTTTACAACCCTTTGCATTGCACTTGGCGATGTGTGTCTTGGATGCAGCTGCTCGGCCATGGAAACCCATCCATGAAGCTCTCTGTGCACTGTTCTTGAGATAATCTGAAGGCCACATGAAGTTTGGAGGTCTGTAGCGATTGACTCTGCTGAAAGTTGAAGATACATCCTATCACCTGGAAAAATTGAAGGTGGAGGATAGTAATGTATTTCCATTTCAACGAAATTCATTGTGGTTACATGTAATTGAATGTCCAAAAATGAATGTGCTGAGTTCTCTTTGATTTGTTGATGTTGCAGACGTCTTCAAAGACTTTGTCAGTGTGCTAAGACAACTGCAGCGTTTAACATGAGTGTGTATGCATTACAGGACTGTTTTGTGTTGGTTTAGCAGCATAGAGCGAGAGAAAAAAACCTGGAAGATGTGTCAGGAGAGACGTCTTCTTGGACTGCTGTCCTGCAAGCACCAGGAAATAGGTGGATTTATGAAAAAGAAAAAGACTAAAAAAATCCAAGCTAATGCCGTGACTTAAAATTCAATCATACACAAACCAATGGATCGCTGGGAAATTTCACTGCCAACACTGTATTTTTTCAAGAAAATTAGGATATATTTCATGACACCACATGAGAACTCTTCAAGTCTCCGGCATTACTGATATATTACTGAGACATGGCAACATGTCTTTGAGTTATAGGTGTAACATAACACTGTATTACTGTTATTATGTACAACTATGGATTGCAGTGTTTTGTCACCATGTCTATCAACAGTCACAGATACATGGAGGATAATATATCGTCCTGCAGTCAAATAAAACTCATACTCCCATTTCACAGAGAACAGTCTGTTTCTTGCTCCCATGTTTATCTATGTCTGTTTCGATTCTATGTCATTTTATTTTCTTTACCACTTCGCTTTATCAAGTCCAAAAGCTTCCTTAACTCTTAAAGGTCTAAATCAGACTTTGGATCCCCTATGTACCTAGTTTACTATACTATTTTTGATAGATGGTTATTTTTTAATGTAACAGATGCACTTTTATTCAAAAGACCTGAGTTTTGGTGCAGCAGAAAACTTTTCTTCTCACCGTGTTTTACTTTGAATATTGTTGTTGGTTTTTATTTTCCTCTTGTTTTTAGCGACACCAAAGTCACTCAACTAATTATAGAAAATAAAATACCTGGTCAAGAATGGTCAAGAACTCTATGTACAGAAGGAGCAGAGTTAATGTGTGTCTGCTTTCCACAAATAGATACTGGAGTGTCATCTCTTCAGACAACAGCCTGTGTGTAGAGAATATAACTTGTCCAGTGGAAACGATGTGCAATCAATGTCAACTCTTTGGGTGCTTTCACAGCTGCTGGCTTCAGTCCACTTAAAGAAAATTGAGTTGCTTTCCTGCTCGGTTTCATTAATATATATTTTTTTCTTCAAACACAAAACAAAGAAATTAAGGGAAAGGAAACGGATAACATAACACTGACTTTGAATGCACCATCAGTAGTGATCATAAACCACAAGGAACAACCAACCACAAAAACAAAAAAACTGCAGGATAAAATTCAATAAGACAGGATTTTTTTCTTCCTTTTTTACTTTTCTTTTCTCCCTCATACATCATGCCTGCTCTGGATTACAGTATTTGTGCCATTATGATCAGTGTGAAGTGTATGATTGCAGGACTTGGCGGGGGATGAAATCCCATGCAGAGGTTAAGCCTGTATGCAATGCTAAATGACAGAGCATATATTAATATGAAATTCATCCAATTATCGCTAATGCAGCTCTATGGTGTGATACTGTACCCAGTCATTTTAGGGCTGTGAGCAGACCCTCAGTAACTGTTTCTTAAACCTCTTCTTTCTCATTGTGCTCTTTTATCTAATGGCGCATTTTGATGTGACCATATATCCTACAAATTCTACATTTTTAAGTACAAATATCTGTAAATGTTAAACATAAATAAAAGCATTGATTATGATGGGCCTTACCACAGATGAACAACAACATTTAACTTTTCTCACAATGCCAATGATTATTTATTTAACAAAAACTGCAGCCAAAAAGGGGACAAAAAAAATAAAAAATTCATGTAGGCGATACTTAGTACCCACTTCCTGCTCCCATGGGATTTAGGAGAGAAAGTCATAGCCAGGTGCTGCTAATGATCAGCCCTTGATGAATTAAATATCATAGGTGTGCAGACCTCTATAAAAGCCGATGTTTTGGCAGTTTTCTGGTCTGGAGAATTCAGTTGTACATTAACACAATGCCAAGAGGAAAAAAAAACCCAAGTGAAATGTTTCTCAAAAGGTTTCTTGAAGGAACCCTCCAAAGAATAAAAGTTTTGCAAAGCTACATCTGAACACACTTCACAAAATCTAGAATCATGTCTTTTGGTGGAAGGGAGATGATTTGGGATTGTTCTGCAGCTACAGGACCTGGGCACCTGGCAGGCATCGAGCAAACCATAAACCCAGTTGTACACCAGAGATTTGTGGTGGTAAATGTGAAGCTATCTGACAGATCCGACTTGGTTAATATCAAATCACGCAACAGGACAATGAAGTACTCAAACATTTGTACATGAGAATAGATGAAATACATGAAAGTCCAGGTTTTAGAATGGCCTATCCTGGCTTATCCCAGTCCAGACCTCAACTTAATTCAAATAATGTGGCAGGAACTTCAAAGAGCAAAGTATACTGATGTAAAGAAGAAAGGACCAAAGTTCTCCACAGCCATGTGAGACACTGATCGAAAATACTCTTTGCCAAATACAGACACCCACTGCGATCAGATGATTCTGATACTTTTTTAACATGCAGAAAGAAAAAAACAGAAAAGAAAAGAGGGAATAAGCTACAAACTTTGACTGTATATTGTATAGTTGGATCATTTGACCTTGCATCTGTTTTTATTCAAAGTGAAGATTTGAAAATGTCAGGTAACATTTCACTTGGTGGTCATTTACGGAATATTGCGATTGGCTTGAAGCAGGTATGAGGCTATACAGATGCACATCAATGCAGGACATTTATCCACTATAGACTCATAGAAAATGTCCACTGACTCAAGTCAAACTTCCTTATTAAATCAAAAAGCCCAAAATGTTTTCTTTTATTTTGGATTGACAAGCATATACATGCTGGCTGCATATCTGTTTCTGTTTCTCCCATTACAAGCTCCTGTTCGGTCATTCTTGGTTTGAAATTCCTTCAAAAAACAATAACTGACCTTGTGTGCAGCTTAAAGTCTCTTGTCAAAATACTTGTTGTTGCCACAGGGATTTTTCTTATAAATCTGCGAGAAACTGGGGCAGATATCAGTCACAGGAATTTGGAAGAGTGGTTTTGAAGCCCAACTGTGGGAGCTCTAGTCGTCATTGTGTTGGCAGGAGCTGAAACCACCCAGCCCCCCGGTTAATCCAGGGTGGAATGAAAAGTCTGGCAGTTGGTTGGAGCCCCAACACGTTTCCACAGTTGCCATAAATTAGCTGTCTTATCTTAGCTTCACTCATTCTTAATTATGATACTAAGTGACGTTACCTTGCATGCCTCAGACTGACTCCTCGCATCCATGCTTATCTTGAATGTCATTTCTGTAGCAGATTCTGGAGAGAGAGGGCACAGCAACAACTACATCCATAGGCCGAGGAAATAGCAAAGTTGTGGCAGGATGGTATTGACTGCACTGGCTCCTCCCATTTATCTCTTCACATTTTCCTGTTTACAAGAAAAGTTAAAGTTTAAAGGATGTAAAACTCTATTGTTGTAGCTATTCTTACACAAAGAAGTCAAGCAATTATTCCCCCTGCTCTTGGCAAGCTGAGTTATGAATTGAGAAACACTGTTTAAAGGCAAAGTAAGCAATTTTTGGATTAAATCATTCCCGTTAATATATGAGACAAAACATTAAAAAAACCAAGTACAGTTGGCCTCCTCCAGCGCTCCCTGAAAAAACATACCCAAGCGTGATCCCCAGCAGACCACCATGACCCTACGTAGCAGTCATAGAACCCAGTGGATCAGATTCTCATCAATACCACTTACAGCATCATTGTTTGCTCAGCCTAAAAAACACTTCTATTAAATATGCAGCATCAACATGGCATTAATTCCCCACTGTCATTAAACTTTGAATACTCTTCAATACCTTTCTAGGTCAAACAACAGCTGCATCTGAAACACGTCATTGGCTTTGATGAGCTGCCTTTGATGACTGATGCTCCTGTGCTTCGTCTTTTAAAAATAGTCCTGATAACTCAAGTTAGACCATGAAACAGTGTAATGCAACGCGCCAATTCGTCCAACATGTACTCGTCTTTTCAGACAGCAGCAGTCTGCAGATTGCACCACAGAATATCGTCAAAGGCTTATTACAGTTGTTGAAGCGCTCCACTCTTTCTACTTCGTCCCTTGTTTATTGCCTCTGTAACGTGTGTCAAGATCTGTTGTGAAAGAGCCACTTAATGAAGTCGTACCTGAATTTATTTGCCACTGCCTCTGCATAGAGTGAGAGAGGAGGTACCAATTATTAGAGCATAAGAGGACCCAGTGATTTATAATTAACAAGCACGCGGGTTATAGTAAACATAACACTCAATGTAATAGCCCTGGAGAGAGATGGGAAGCAGAGAAAGAACCGGAGGAGGAGGAGGACAAAAAAAAAAACAAAAACGAGCGTTGATTTGTCCCTTGGTGGATGAGCGGAGTCCTTGTGGCTGACGGGAGCTGTCTAAAGTCGCTAAATGAATAATCATCTGTGAGTAAGACTGGAGACAAACGCTTAACGAGGATGATGTGAACCTCACTGACATGAGGGGGTTGAGAGAGAGAGCGACTGACGGAGGGAAAGACGACAGCAAGCAAACACTTGCCTCTGAAATGAATGGCATGCACATTATAATAGCAATGAAGTTGCTTTACTCAACAGGCCAAAGCGAGACTCCCCTGTAAGGTTGAGTAGTCGTTTGTCAGAATTTCTAGAAGGCCAATAACACCCCCCTTAAATCCAATAGTGTTGGAGCTGTATGACTGGAACAAAAGATAAATTGTAGAAAGTAAATGTAGTACTGACAGTACCTTCAGCTGAAGATGGATCTCCCGGCAAACATTTATAAAACATTTTTACCCCAAACGTCTGGCTTTCAGCCTGCTCCGCATGTCTAAACTTCAACAATACAAACTCAAACATGTCTCAAAGGCCTTATAACATGTCATCTCCTGCGTTTGACACCGTTTATTTCAACCTGAAGCCCCGGAGTGACTGTGGTTACAGAACAGAGACAGATGAGACGCTCTGCAGTATCAGCAGCCCAGCTGATGTCCTAGTGGTCATTGGAGGAACTGCACTTCTGCATTGCTTCAAAGAGGATTATTGGATGTATTTGAAACATACTGATTAGCTAGGCCAGTGACTTTTGAAAATAATGTTTTTCTTGATTAGTTGTTTTGTATTCTTTACAACCACTCCACCATTTAGAGTGCGTGTGTGTGTGTGTGTGTGTGTGTGTGTGTGTGTGTGCGCGTGTAAGACCGCCATCATCACTTTTTCGCCATCATCACCATTGTTGAGTAAAGACTACAATACAAAAACAGTGAAGTGTCCAGAAAACAACACGTCTGTCAACCAGGATTGGGTAAAACTTTTTTCTAGCAGGCAATCAAGCTGAATGCGTTTCTAGTCTTATTCTTTTTGTTTTCATTTAACATCATTTTAACCAAAATCAACTCATTCAGATGCCTTCTAATCTTTATTTCTGCGCGGGAAGAAATAAGAGACATTTACTATGATATTCTCAAAGTGGACTCCCATTATTGGTTTCTTGACTGAAAATAATAGTACTTTAATTTCATTTGTTTCAGATGTAATGTCGGATTTAATTATAGCGGAAAATTGCAAAGATCCCATCTTTTTTGCTTTAACTGATTATAATAATAAAGAAGAATTACATCCACCTTGTAAAATTTAACCAAATTGCTTAAGCTGATTCTATGTTTTTCTCCCAAAGCAAATACTGACTTCAGTTATGTAAAGAATAAACATTAAAGTAAGTAAAGTGTCAGCTTTATCATCCTATTCTAGACCCAATAACCCTAAATCAAAAGCAACTGGACATTTTTCCCTGCTCGTGGAAGACGCCACCTCTCCTCTGAAAACCTTCTTCTTCTAACTGACTGGTGGGCAGTTTCACACTTCTTAGCTGTAGCAGGATCATTCATTTTGGTGGTTGCTCTGGTGGTTGACAGGGGTCTTTAGGAACCGTACGTTGTTTACTTGGTCAACACAGGAGATGTTTTGATCACATGAATCAAGGTGTGAATGGTTGTGAAGCCGCCTGCGGAGGAAAGTCATGGCTGAATTGTGTTGGACAGAAGCAAACTGAAGCAAACGCCACTATTTAATGTTGGTGTTTCCCACTTGAATGTGGATGTCTTTTTCACTCCTCTCTAACTATTTGGTTGTTTCTTTGCAAAATATGGAAATAACTGTCCTCCAAAGTGAGCTATGCACATTTAGGAGGATGGAAGTCTCATCAGTGAGGTACACCCGAGACATGTCCAAGTCTATATGTGGCTTTCTACTCACCTCTGGAACACAAACCGCCCCCTTCAGACGGGTGACCTCAATGACCCAAAGGGTCCCGACTGTCCAAATGAAAAAAGGAAAGTGGAAAGAAACATACAGGAACATCAAGAACATCAGAACATAAAGACAGCACTTGAAAGCTCCAGGTCTTTGTCAAGTTATCAAATATTTGAAAAAAAAAAAAAAAACAGCAAGCAGAGGAAAAAAATCAAATCAAAAGATTGTCATTCCATATGAGGCAGGAATGTCTGAGAAACTCAAAATGATCTGCTCCAAAGACAACATCCTGGTACACTTTAAATCCAACAATACCTTCAGACAAAAACAAAACAGCCAGCTGAAACTGAATAGTGATAAATGAGCAGTCTAGAGCAGCAAGACGTGCACAGAGCTCTACATCAGTGAAACTAAACAACTCCAAACCCATGAGACCACACGGGAGAGCAGCTCATTGGGTCAAGGTTTAGTAGTCTGCCTGCAGCTCAAGGATGACGGACACTCATCCATCCATCCATCCATCCATCCATCCATCCATCCATCCATCCATCCATCCATCCATCCATCCATCCAGCCAGCCAGCCAGCCAGCCAGCCATCCATCCATCCATCCATCCATCCATCCATCCATCCATCCATCCAGCCAGCCAGCCAGCCAGCCAGCCAGCCAGCCAGCCAGCCAGCCAGCCAGCCAGCCAGCCAGCCAGCCATCAGTTATTTTCTGCTGATCTGGATTCTGATTCAGGAGGCCCAGCCCTTTCCTCTTCCTGGCCACCTCCTTCAGCTCTTCCAGGAAGGACACTTAGACCTTTCCTGGCCAGTCGAGTATTTTATATCTCTCCAGTGTATCCTGGGTCTTCCCTTGGGCCTCCTCTTGGTTACAACTGGCAATGTGGACCAAACTCTGTTTGTTTTGTGTTTGTTTTGCTCTGTTTGTATATGATTGTAATGGATGGGTTACCCCCTTGAGAAAAAAAAGTCTGTGTAGGAGAAAGAAAAAAATTGTACAAATGCTCAAATGTTTTTCACTTCAGTATGTATTTTCGGTAATCTGCTGTGGATTTTATATGGAACAAATTGTGAGACATGATATAACAAAGTGAAAATAAAGACATTTCTGCCCTGCGCGGTTCCCACGGAAACATATAACCCATACTGAGAGCTGATTGGCCATCTGGTATTGTTTTATGTCACTTCCTATTAAGCTTATTGATCCTCCCTCCCTGTCTGCGGCATGTGGTTGATCCTTGTGAATAAGTGTATGACTGCAATATGAAAATGGTACAGTGTTATTAGAGTTCATCACTGTCTCTGTGTGTTTGCTGATGTTCGCCTGCAGCTGTGCCTATGCTGTTGTGATTGGGCTGTTTATGTAATGTTTGATCTGCAGACAGAGCAAAGTTGACTTTTTTAGAGACTATAGGATCACACTGGGTCACTGCAAGGGGCAGTACTGTTGAGGGAATATCCAGGAAGACGTTGGATACACGTCTGTTTGCACCCCATTTACTGCAATGTTAGGTCACAAAACTTACTTCAGGTATGAAGTTATTGCAGCTCCAATGAAGAAAATTCAATCAAATTTTGAATAGAAAATGCTATAGGAAGACTGATGTACAATGTACATATTGATCATATGTCTATGAGCACATGTGTATATTTATGATAAGTAATATGAGTTTTGAATGATAAAGTTTCTTCATGAAGATGCAGCTGAGACCTTTGAGACTAGATGTCTACAGTGGGAACAATAACCACAACTAAATCAGATTCTTTCATTTTATCAGGGCTGCAAAGACACAGAAACAACTAAGGTTCTGAATAAACCATTGAAGCCTGTCAAAACCATCATGAACAAGGAGAAAACATGTGGCGCCACAGAGATGTTAACCAGTAACCTAATCAGGGAGGCTACCAAGAGGCCCACAATGGAGAAACAACAAGAACTTCTGCCAGGTTCTGGTCACTCCTAACATGTGACTACCATCTCCTGTATCCTGCACTAGTCTAGACTACGGGGTTGGGTGCAAGACCAGGTGTTTCTTACAGAGAAAAAAATATGCAAGCCCCTAAGAATGATGCAAAAAATAAATAAAAAAAATCAATTACCTCAAACCATGTCGGAAAATGTGCTATGGTCTGAAGAGACACAGATGAACTTTTTGGCCATCATTCTCAAAGATTTGCTTGGTGCAACATCTGATTCAGAGCATCATCCAAGGAGTGAAGCATAGTGGAGGTAGCATTATGGTTTGGAGCTGATTCTCTTCAGCTGGGCCACTTGTCAAGATAAATGGGAAAAGAAGAGCTCCACATACCAAGATATTTTAGCACAAAACCGTCTTCTGTCAAAAAGCTGAACTTGAGAGGCAGTTCACATTTTGACATGACGATGACCCAAAGAACACATCAAAATCAAGCAAGACATGGCTTCAAAGAAGAAAAGTCAGTGTTGGAACGGCTCAGTCAGAGTCCAGACCTCAATCCCATCAAAAACCTCTGGAATGACCTAAACAAAAACAAACACAGGAGATCCCCTCACAGTTTGAAGGATTTTGAACTGTTTTACAAAGAGTGGAAAGAAAATTCCTAAGTCGAGATATATGAAGTCAACAGAGATTTATTCACAAAGACTTTAGGTCATAATAAAGTCAAAAGATGCTTCCACAAAGTATTTATTGAGAGGGGTGTGTTTAGATCAATGCAAAGCAGTAGTGGGTCATTTTATTATAATCATTTTATTTCAATTATATATACATATATATATATATATATATATATATATATATATATATATATATATATATATATATATATATATATATATATATATATATATATACGTGTGTGTCTGTCTTGCTCATTTCTCAGGACAAACGTAGTCATGGAATTAAACAGCAGTTGGTGTCATTGGAATTGATGGTGGTACTGTCATGACGTTTCTCTGGTATTATGATAATCACTGAAGTTCTCCTAACTAGGCCATCAGAAGTGATATTGAATCAGCAGAAGAGAAGATGAAAGGTCTTCTCTTCTGGAGGCTTTTTCTGATGCAGTTGTCCACCACAGACAGGTGGCACACATCCAACTGAAAGGTGCTGCAGCTAGAAGGGCCAGTTGTGTGTTGAGCTGCCAGAGTGAGGAATGCGATACCCCTCTACATCCTGCTCTCATTTCCTCTTCTCTTTCCTACTGGGGCTCATTTATTTACATTAGCACAAGGCAGAAAAGCATCAGAGGAAGTCTTAAAAGTGGAGGCACAATGACCGTTTTAAGCTGCCACCCAAAAGCCACCCCACCCCCCCCCACCCCCACCCCCTTTGGCTAAGAGGATTAGTGTCTGGTCCATGTATCAGACTCTCTCTCTCACATACACTTTCTCTCAGGGACAAAGTCACCCCTCACTCACTCTGAGAGGAGGTAGCATCTTGCAACTGTAGCTGCCTGGCTAATGACATTTATCCTTATGGAAATGGAGGAGGAGGAGAAGGCTTTAGATGCAGATTTGGACACACATGTATACCTGAGACAGACAGACATAAACCAGCTGGCTACTTCAATGGCATGCATGCTCAGTGATTTACGCATAGCCACACACACAAGTGTATCCATGCACACACAAACAATTCCTTTCTAGCTCCTTATCCCCTAACTGGCCACCAGTCAAAATAAGCCTCATTCTCGGGGGTTTATATTTTCTCCTGGCTGGGCTTGCCTAGGCACACTCAGTTTAGATGGCAGCCAAACAATTCCTCTCCTCTCATTTCCACTGTCTCTTTCTTTTTGATGCTAATGCCTGGATGGATATATTCTGTTTTTTCATTGGCATGCAAAGAGGCCAAATTTCTGATTAACTTAAAGACAAAGTTTCACATCACACAGGTCGCATGTAAGGGAGGGAGTGTCACAGTTTGTTTTCTCAGACAGATAATTCACACAAAAGCTGGAAATGTGATACACTGCAGGACAATTCTGGCCTTTCTCTGAAAGCGTAACGGTTTAGGCTAAGAGAGACTTGGAGGTTGATTCAATGACAGGGAGAAGAAGGGAAATGTTGCCAAATGTTTGCTCAAAGAAGATTTGCTTGATGTAAAGACTTGCTTTCTTTCTTTTGTGTGTCTGAGACGACTGTTAAGCTAAATTGGTTCGTTAAAAGGCCAATCAGGTTGCATTTATACACATTACATAGTTCTACAAATACTGTATGTACATGAAACTGAATTGTGTATCTAAAAAGAAATGTACTGGTAAAAAAGGAACGGCAGCGGTTATGCCAAAGGTTTACCTGAATCTTTCGTCAGAGAACAAAACCATTTTATCAATGACACTCTTACAGATGTTCGGGGAGACATTTTTTCAATTCTGTAGGTTTGTCAGTGCAGCTGGATATAAAGAATGATGGTAAAAGCATCCATAAAATATCAATTTGTTTCCCTCCTTTTTCAGCACATGTTTCAGCACTTCTCCAACAGCTGGGAACATGCTCTGCTGGGCTGGATTGGATCTCAGCTGGTCTCAAATAGGACTCTCACATCAGTCTTAAGGATGAAGGCCTGTGACTTAACAATTAGTAAAGCACTGCTCAGCATTTATTTTATTCTAACCCTTAAACAGGGCAGGTTTTTATTTATAATTCTAATTATTAATATTACTTGTTATGCTTCATATTGCCAGGTCCCTCCAGTCCTGTAAATCCTGTCGGTCTTGGCTGTGGAAGAAGGTTGGTGATACAGTGCTTGTTTTCAGCAGGGATAGTGTGCTGCTGACACCACTGAGGGTATGGTTTGGGAGTTCTGAAGAGTTCAGCGGTATCCACCAATCACCGGGGTCTGAGGGAGTGAAACAAACCTTTGGCAGCAGGGACCCAGGAGCTGATGATAAACGCCCTGACCTCCTTCAGGCACAGGATGTTGTCAGGCTGTTTTGTTTGACACAGCTGTGCAACTTGCGTGGTGGACAGAGACAGCATCACTGGTTTGTTTGTTATTTTTTTTCTTGCCCCAGCTTGACGTCAATGTCAATCATTAATTTATTCAGGTCAGCATCTCATCGTCCTCCATCTGATGTGGATTGAAAGCCTCCAAACTGAAAGTGAAAGCCACCGTTCTATCTATCCAACTCCTGAGTTGTCTGAAACATAAAACTATTATC
The DNA here is from genome assembly GCA_014839995.1 of Xenentodon cancila. Classification (NCBI taxonomy): domain Eukaryota; kingdom Metazoa; phylum Chordata; class Actinopteri; order Beloniformes; family Belonidae; genus Xenentodon; species Xenentodon cancila. The sequence continues at coordinate 25,539,278 of CM026208.1, read as the reverse complement.
TACAAGTAGTTGTTCATAAGTAGGGGACTGACTATACAAGAAACCCAGCTTTTACATGAATTCTGTTTTTTAATTGAGCAAATACAATAAATCAGCCACACCATTAAAGCTACTTGACCATAGGGGGTTTCCTGTAACAAAATCCTATGAGTCCTGCAGGTTGGGGCTTCCATGAGCTGGATGTTTCACGAGCCAAACCACGTAGAGTCAATCAGATTTTCATCTCTGGAGTTTTAAAGCTGATTGAAAGCCTCGGACTATTTGCCATGTTTCCCAAACTGTTCATTTTGGAATGAGACTGCTCTGACTTGGTGAATTATTCGATCCAAATACTCATCACTCCAACGTCAATACTCAATTTCTAGGAATGAGCTATCTAGAGCCCGAGTTCCACCTGAACATTTTGCCAGTGCAAATGTTGTTGTCTGCAAGCTATCCCTTACTAGCAGGATTATCCTTGACACTTGATGCAGTGAAAATAGACACTGTGCCATTTTATTAATTAAGTAAAAAGAGACATATCATATTTTAATCAACGTTCCTTTGTGTTGTGTGCGACATGGCCAGTCACTGGCACCCACACGGATCTCTATGGATGAGTCGGCTACTATTCTCCATCGTAGCCTGTGGACCTTTGGCAGTGGAGTCTGACACATGACAGCACCCTGCTGGCCTCATACGTAACTAAGTGTGCAAAGATCTGACCTGATATATCACACAATGTTTCTTCTTCTGAATTTCTCTATTCTTTTAAAGGTTTTAATCAATGAGCTCTCTGTCTTTTGAACTTTCTTCCTGACTAGGAGATGGAAGAACATTTTTACTTTGACTTTTCAAATAGTCTTTCAAAGGTCTATATATCATTAGAGATTTGATCGCCAAAACAAACTGCATATACGTAAGGAATGCACTGCCTTTTTGTGATTGACTGGCATTCATGAACATGCAGAAGTTCTTACGATGAAATCTGTTTGTGAAACTTGAGAAGGTTTTTACTCGAGGAGATTGATGTGTAAATCTACTAACAGATTTATGAAGATTTCATGAATGAGGCCCGACATTCCAGTTTTTAGGGAACAGGGTTTAAACATTAAGCCGTATTCTTATAACTTTAGTATATGTAAACATTTATCAAGAATAAAGCTCGGTCATCTGATGGGTGCATTATAAGAATTAGGTGACCCATACTGAAAAACAAGCATCGCGGATATGTTGAGGAATCCCAAGTATTCTGTACATTTGCCTCCACCCTGCTCTTCTGACAATCTTAGATGACCTAACACGATACTCCCTGGACGCTGCAGCAGTGTTTTCATGGGAGTGCAGTAAAGAATCTTGAGGTTAAATTACCAGGGTTAATCATGATAAATGTCAACTTAAGGCACTTCAACAATACAGTTCAACTCATTCCATATTAATCCAATTGATACAAAGCCAAAAAAAATAACAATAATAATTTTGCTTTGCTAAAGACACCAACATCTTGCATCAAAACCTTTCTTTGACGCAATCTCCTGTCCTGAACAAGCACAAGGTGACTGTGGAAGGAAAATATCTCCTTTAACAGGAAAAATCCTCCGGCAGAACCAGACCGATCGCCAACCACGGTGCAACATCGGGTCTTCAGAACTGGTGTTACCGATGAACAGAAAATTATAGTTCCTCAAACTACCAGCAGAAAGAAGACAGGTTTCCCCAGTTTGAAAAAAAAACATAGTTTGCTTTCCATAGCAAGATTTCACATCCATGACAACCACGTTGCATTTGTTAAATATGAACTATGAAATACACAAGTCCAAACTTGGCAAAGCTGGAAGGAAGAAACGAGTTGAGTTTGTGGTAACAGAGGTAAGGTAGACATGTTTGGGGCGTGGGCGGGGTTATCTTTGTCAAGTAGACAACTGTCAACGGTCTTTACTGAAGACCTGATGGTTGATTTAGACCCACAAGATCGCTTCCATGCATCTGTGTGTGTGTGTCTAAACATGTGCAACCTTTAATGTCAAAGATCTTTCATCCAAACCCGCTGCTCCCACCAGCGGACTCAACCCGTGCCCGCTTAAAAAACCAACGAAGAAGAATGTCAGGGTGTCAAGGTGAGTGACAGTAAAGAGCGTGAGATCCACTTCTACAGGCTGAGCTTGAAACACTGCACAGCAAGTGGTAGAAGCATTTCTACACCCAGAAACACAACATTCATGAAAAAACCATCACATTATGTCATTTAAAGTTTATTTCATTATAACTAATATCAGCACCCAATACAGTGCATGTACATATGATAACAATTGCATTTTCATAGAACAGTTTAGTATGTTTTTGTCAAATCTGAGAACAATACAGTGATTTGAATTCTTCTATGTAATTTAATTCTTTTATAATTTAAATACAATTTAATGCAGAATGAAAACTATAAACCAAGATGTGATTACAGGTGGAAGTAAAAGTAAAATAAACTCTGAAACACCAGTGTTTTGAGAGCAGTACCTATATTTGTGGGTGTTATGGGTCATGTTGATTTTAAGCCTCCGTCTCCACTGCACAAATTCAAGACAAGAAGTAGTGACATAAAAATAGTGCGCAGTAACCAGCTTGGACAGGGGCAGCTTAAACTGATCACTTTCCTGCATGTGCGCACAAATGTTTTTCCTTTTATTATTATGTAGTTAGTGCTACAGATGTCATAGCAAACAAAATACCCACCATATGAGTAAGTTATGTGGTTGTACTGGCCACTGATGGATGATGGTTCATGAGGCAGTGCCATCTGAGGGCCTGGACATCACGGGTGTCCGGCCTCAGCTTGTACCACTGAAACTGAAAACTGAAATTCTTCACAGTCCTTTGGTTGTTTAACGCTACGTACTGAAGGTGGTGAAACATGGGGAGCTTTCTAATGGGGAAGGGTTTGATGAATACCAGCTTGAAACATTTGAAGGATTTTCCACAGAGCTGGAAAATTAATAAACTAATATATATGTTAAACCTTACTGTGTATATAGTGATATCTTATTTAATGTGAAACATGAATATAAACAGTAGCAAGGATGGTTAAGTATTAAATATAAGGATAGGGGAAGTGGCAAAAATGAAAATGTACTTTCCACCTTTCCATTTTTGTAGCAATAAATGAACACTGTCTTTATTTTGCTGCTTTGTCATAAGCAGCAGATTGAGCAAATGGGAAGCTTGCACAAAACTCTTCACTAAAACTTCAACTAAATCTTCTGAGAAGAAAAAACTGAACTAAGAACGAGTTTAAATACTTGCAAAACTGTTCAGAGCAGTGTGGAAAAGAGGTAAAGAAGAGAACCAGCAGGGTGGAAAAGCATGTCTGGACTCATCAGTGATATAAGAGAAGAAGAGGATGTAAAGGGGCAGTTTTACAAGACAGCAGTGAGACCAAACCTGCTCCGTGGCTTGGAGACAGCAGCACTGACCAAGAAACAAGAAGCAGAGCTGGAGGTGGCAGAGATGAAGGTGGTGAGATTCGGTAGTGGCGAGGTTAGAAAGGATTAAGTGTGAGCACATCAGAGAAGCAGGATGAGACAACTTGAAGACAAACTATCTGAGACTGGACAGAGATGGTTTGGACACATGAAGAATAGGGAATAAACTGGAGACGGAGCTGCCGAACAAGAGGAAAAGAGGAAGACCAAGGTGATTTCTGGAGGGTGTGACGTCGGCTGGCGTGACCGAGGAAATGCAGAAGACCGGCAAAGATGGAAACAGGTGATTCAATGTCGCGACTCCGAAAGGAAAAAAGCTGAAGAAAACGGAAAATGTTAATGAAAAAATAACAAAAGTGGCAGGTGGATGAGTTGCAAACCAAGAATGTCACCAAACAGGAAAGAACATGGCGCAGGAAGCAATATGCAGCATGATAATTTAGTAACAGTCACTGAAATTAAAAAAAAAAAAAAAAAATTAAAAACAATGATCAAGCAGCCGTGCTTTTTGCTATTCAGGAGTCCTTCAATAACAGGATTTCTTAAAAAAAAAACAAAAAACTGTTCAATTACTACATCAGCTAGTGTTCTCATTTTCCCCAATTTAGCTCACTATGTGTCGCGGTGTCACCGAAACACAAACATCTGTACAAAACCAAACTGCTGCTTCCCTGATCCACCTCCCTACAGGAAGGAGTTTTTCATAAGTGGAAAGATAGCTCTTAACAAGCACTGCTTTCATTTTTCCTTCCCCAGTTGTTCTGCTCCTCCGTAAATTCGCCTCACCATCTCCTCATCTCCATCATTTAGGGAGCACTAATGTGTTAAATGCGAGCAACGAAGACAGGATGCCTGGCCATTTTCTGCTTCCCCACTGTTTCCCATGTTGCTGTAGTGGATAAATTAGACAAAGAAGCATGCAGGAATTGTCTGTTTGAGGCCAGATGCGATATTTGTTTTTCACACTGCCGCATCAGGTAGCTGCTAGGAAAAAAAGAGAAATAAAACTTGATGGAAAAATCCCTCATTGGGTTTGAGACTGATTTTGATTTGCTGATGGAGGCTGCTTAATCATTTGATCCTGTTAGAAAAAGTGAAGTGTTTGTGTGTGATTCTGCCAGGAGAGTTAACAACCGCTGTAAATCGGCCGGGGCTCTGTGTCTTGATTTGTGTGCAGGCCATGCTGTGTGCGTGTATTTGTGAGTGTGTGAATTCCTCTCGCTGGCTGTTTTTCCCTATAAAAGCAATTTGCCCCATGCTCAGGCTAGGCAATGAGCAGATGCTACCATTGTAAATGATGATGCGAGGGGCCATAATAAAGAGTTGATAAACACAGAATTACTGCTGGGCTGTGGGCTCGGAGAAGGAAGGAGGGAGAGGAGAGATGCAAAGTGCAAAGAAAGAAGAAGAGTCTCACAAAGCAAATACATCTCTGGCTGATATAAATGTACAAGCTCATTCTTTGATTGATTATCCTTCACATTTCCTGTTTGGTTTGAAGTGTGTACCATGGTTTGAAATGGTTTCAAATTAAACCATTGTGTGAGCTGCAAAACATTTCAGGCTGGTTCATCCGTAAAATGTGACTTCCCCTGCTGCCGTAAGTTACATCCACATTAAAACGATTTATTTTGTTATGGTAACGCCTGGTGTCTATTCTACTCCGGCAAAAAATTTGCTAAACTGACGCCACCACGGAAGTATGAACCGCTCTCATTGCTCTTATTCTTTTTATTTTTTAACCTCTTGAAGACACACCTTTTCCTAACTCACATTCTGTCCAGAAATACTAACAATTCTTACCTTCACCTTATTCTGTAAACTTTATTATATTGCACATATCACTTCATCTTGCTGTCTACACAGTCTTACTTTATTCTTTCTATTGACTTTCTATTGTCTCTTATACTGTAGCTTGAGTGTGTGAGTCTAAGTCTGTTTGGATAAAAGCGCCTCCCAAATGAGTAAATGTAAATCTAAATATACTTAGCACTTAGCATTTTTAGTGAACTTGAGCACCTGAGCTGTGAATTGGGAGCTAACAAAGCATAACAGTGCTTATTTTAAAATGTTTTTGAAGATCATACGACTCGGTGGGCCATTAATTGTACTAAAAGATTACTGTGACCAGTTTGGCCCGGAAGTGTGCGGCAGCAAAGGCAGCTAGAGGCTACAAGTCTTGCCAGCGGTCACGGGCCGAGATGAAGCAACCTTCTGGCAGGTGTGACTGCAGGCCTTTGGCTGGTGGCGATTCACCTTTGCCATCAAACCCTTCCTGTTGCTACAGTCCAGAAGCTGCTGCCGTAGACTGCCGCACAACAGCTGACTAGGCCGGCAACAGATAGCCACAGTAGCTCTGGCTCCCGTGGCCACCCATCATTTGCTCCTTAATGTCTTGAAATAAATGGGTTTTATTGAGACATCGCTAGGAACATTTTCCAGCCCCACCCCTCAAAGAAAGCCTACCGAAATTCAACCAGAAAACCAGAAAACACTTAAGACACTCGACTATTTGGAGGTACATAGGCGCAAAGCTAAAATACACTTTCAATAAAGGAACTTGCTTTTCCTCTGCGATCCTTCTGGTCTCCAGCATTTGGGTACTACACCTCAATCTTGACGCTTTCTAAAATTTCCCAGGATATTAACCCAAAAAACATAGCTACTTACTCTTATAGAAATTAAAATCGACTTCAGTTTATGTATAGTCTTTTCTGATTACATATTTGTCACATATAAGTCACACTGAGAAGCAAAGAGAAACAACACAACAAGACATTTAGGTAAAGTGAATGTAAAAGTTGACAAAACTGTTTTAACTGTGTACATATAGAGCTCCCCCTAAAGTCATAATTCACAATGAACAGCATAAGTAATGTATAAACATAATTTCTTTCCTTTTAGTTTTAAATACTAGCCGTAAGCTTCTTGGATTAAAATACCTTGTTACTGGCCTTCAAAACCATCTCTGTTTCGTGTCAAATGCTTCTCCCAGCCCTCTATATTTATTTTTCTGCTGGACTGTTTGCATGCCAGTGTACATCAACTGCCTTGTAAATCCAGTGACCTCTGGCTCATAGGAGACCCCAGCGTCTAAATATGTGCGAGAGCAAAGCCAAGTCCCAGGACGCTACAAGGACTCTGATGTAGCGCCTCTCAAGAACACACACCATGTTGTGTATATTTCTCTTCACACCACCAGTTCTTATTCCACCCAGTGTTTGATGTTTGTTAGACGTTTAGCCTGACAAAACAAAAGCATCATTCACATGGTTTTGACAAACACACACATCTATGTTTGAAAAGCCTCCTTAGAGAGGAGACAAAGATGGAGGGAAGGCTAAGGGAGGAAGAGAATGAAAGATGAGGACAGAGCAAACGCAAGAAAGATTAAGAGAGAAAGACATATAGCCAGCATGAGAGAGGGGAGGGTGAGGGAGAATGTCCTCCCTTTGGCGAGATCGCTGGAGCCTCTTTCATGTCCACCATGGCTGGATCAGAGGATCTGTCTCCGAGCCGGGCCTGGTGCACATATATGGAGCTAAGTGCTACCTAATTTTCCCTCCGATCTCCCATCCATAGCCTCTGATCTCTCCCAAGCGCCACTCCGCCTCCACCAACAGCATTGTCTGTGTGGGTGGAGGGGGGCTGGAGCATGGACGCCCCATCAACAACAGAGTCTAGAGATGAAGAGTTACAAGTTGTTAGAGATGTAAAAATGTGACCACTCTAACATCCTTGTGGACCGCTTCCAGGTGGAATAAAGGGCTTTGCATGTAGGTAAAGTTTTAGCAATTAGCCAGTGCTCATGTTTTGAATATGAACATCAATTACATAATTACAGCGTCAGCTACCTTTGATTCTTTCCGTGTTTCTACTTCTTTCAGATTTTAAAAAGTCAAACATTACATATATAAAAACTTTGTATTGCCAAAACGTAACTTCATTTTGGCTTGATTGTCAAAAAGGAATTTGGAAGAGCCAGACACACCGTGGTGCTTCAAGATTGATAAATCACTTCAGTCTGCCTCGCTGCCAATGAAAATACAAAACAACGCACCGTAATTGCCTTTTTGGTTTTTTATCCTTCGTATCTCTGCATTTTAACTACACAAACTTTCCCCACAAACTTGATTTTAGTGGTCTAAAACTGCATGATGAGGACTTGATGAGATAAACGCTGCTCAGGTTTGATGAATGTAACCATTTGTGCTCTAAGCTCCTTTAACTTTCTTCACTATTACTGTGAAAACATTTTATCAGTGCTTCTTTTAAATGGCTTTGACTCCTGCGTTGTTTTATAAGAAGGTGCCAGGTTTTACCAATGAAAAGGGCATGTCAGTATGGAAAAACAGCCGTCTGTGGTTGTGCGTAAGCAGTTCTGTTCTCAGACCAACTGACCAGCCCGGTTAGTGGAAAACTGGACTACAGCTTTACATCTACATCTAACAATACACTTTAAAGTGATCTGCTCCAATAGCAGCCCTACACGCCCATACCATCGAACAACCTCCAGCAAAGTTTGAAAGTCTGCTTTGGATCATGACCTGCTCCTTTCCATCTCCATCCATCTTTCTCATACAAATTTATCTGGTTTAGTTTGTCCAAATAATCTGATTTCAGAAGATGGTGGGATTTTTAAAGAAGTTTTCTGGCAATAGTCTTCTTCTGTTTTTCAGTGTTACAAGTGTTTAGTCCGTGTTGTAAACTCTGTATTTACTTTCATGATGGTGTCTCTGATTGTAGATTTAGACAATGATACTCCTACCGCCTCTGCAGTATTCTGCTGATGTTGTAAAGGTTCTCTTTGATCATCTACTTGGGTTTTGTGGTCTTGCTAGACTTTTAATGTTGTTTATATATACATATATATTTTCTTTTTTTTTTTTTTTTTTTTTTTAGGACTTGAAGTTCATAAAAGGCACTAAAGCAGCTGCCAAATGCGAACTCAGTACTCGACCTCACTCGTCCACTTCCTTTTACTGCTCTGTTGCAGACTGGATTTCCTTTTCCAGTATAACACACCATGCAGTAATTTTTTTGCAGATTTTGCAAATGTTCAGTCACTGCATCTGTTTTATTTCCAAAATGTGACCAAATAGTTGCAGCCAGCAGCCCCGAATTCAGGATTTAACAAGGCAACCTTCTGACATTAGTTTTGTGGCAGGCTGGAAATACTTTCCATCTACAGGGACAAACCTGGCATCTTATTGACACCATTCTTTCAAAATAAGTTGGTTTGATATGTACTGTGAAGTTAGACCATAGTTCTCTTTATGCAGAAAACAAAAATAAAAGCAATGACAATCTTAACACTGCTTCTACCCAGTGCAGGAGGTGCCTGGAAATGAGAACAAACAACAAAATGGCTGCCTCATCAATGCAAATTTCATTCTAACAAATAAAAATTTGATGAAACGTGTATCTAAATCTGCTTGCAGCAAACCTTTTGATGTCAGAAGAGCTCCTGGGGTTGGATGATAGACAACATACCTGCTGCCCTGATCTCTTAGATTTGATACTTCAGTTTCATTTTTATGACCACTTTTAGTCAGAACACCATTTAAAAACATTTGTTAAACAAGATAATGTGTGAACTCCTTCATTCCTCCAACAGATCCTTATCCTCAACAAGACATCTACAACTAATACACTGAAAGCATACTTAATGGCTAAATAAAATGCAAATCCGACTATGATTACCACATAACTGGGAAACCAAGATCAAATATTACTTAGTAAAGAATGCCAGACTTTATACATGATGCACTGAATTTGGAATGCATTCACATACCAGTAGTATTTAGTATATACTATTTACACACATGCTTACTGGTCCCTGGTTGAACTATGATCTTACCTTCATCTGGGGTCACCAACTATGGGTATTCACTCAGACAACTACATGGATGCAAGTGGCTGAAATATAGTTGCCTACAAAGGGTGGCTGGACGTCCTCTTAGAGATAGAAGCTCAGTGATCCGGGTGAGACTTTAGACCTGGCCAACACACAGCCAGAGTTCAGGGCGCCAACATCTGGGCCTGGCTTACAGGTGAGTCTGGGACCACCTCAGGAACAGAGACATGGTGGGGTGAGTCCTAGGACCACCTCGGAAACAGAGACATGGTGGGGTGAGTCCTGGACCACCTCGGGAACAGAGACATGGTGGGGTGAGTCCTGGACCACCTCGGAAACAGAGACATGGTGGGGTGAGTCCTGGACCACCTCGGGAACAGAGACATGGTGGGGTGAGTCCTGGACCACCTCGGGAACAGAGACATGGTGGGGTGAGTCCTGGACCACCTCGGAAACAGAGACATGGTGGGGTGAGTCCTGAACCACCTCGGAAACAGAGACATGGTGGGGTGAGTCCTGGACCACCTCAGGAACAGAGACATGGTGGGGTGAGTCCTGGACCACCTCAGGAACAGAGACATGGTGGGGTGAGTCCTGGACCACCTCAGGAACAGAGACATGGTGGGGTGAGTCCTGGACCACCTCAGGAACAGAGACATTGTGGGGTGAGTCCTGGACCACCACGGAAACAGAGACATGGTGGGGTGAGTCCTGGACCACCTCGGGATGATGAGGTGGGTAATGTCATTTTTGTTGTGCCTGCAAGCTCTTGGGTCTGCCAAACACCAGGTGAGTTCCTCAGAAATGTGACTCTTCTTCTGGCCAATGCCTCATTGTCGTAAAAAACTCATATCAGAGTAATATATTCTCCTGCTGGGTTTATGCTGGCTGGTCTGTCAAGACTTGGAGAATGTTGGACTAGATGCAGAAAAGGATGCGTCAGGAGTTCCAAACAAAAAGTATTTATTTAAGTCAAAACATTACTGAGAAGTGTGTCATCAAGCAGTATGGAAATGGAAAAAAAGAGAGGCAGAGAGTTTACACCTCAACCACTTTGCCAAGATGTTTATGCGTCACAGGCCAGTAATGACACTAAACTAGACACACATTTGTTTCCATATCATTAGCTATGTCTTTGGTGACATCCAGATGTTCCCATGTTTCTCAAATGCAGCTCCATGTCCAGGTATTTTGATCATGCTGAAATAGAAGAAACTGAACAGACCAAGTGCCTTCTGGCCTGGAAATGTCTGCACGAGTTGCCCCCCAACCCCAAACTCAGATCGGATGGATAGGGGTACATGAAAATGACATTTATGTAGTGAAACAGACCTAGAAAACTTAATAAAGATGACATTTTTGTGTAGCAGGGTTATGATTGAATGTTTATTATGCTGGTAATCATCTTTCTTTGCCTTTGGCTGCACTGCCTTATGACAGTACCATTTTGTGAGCTTGTCACTGGTCTTAACCACTGCTAAAATTTAAAATCATTCTTAACTGCATAACTGTGTTCCATCTTACTGTCACGGGGGGCATCTCAGGTTT
>CM026208.1:25508424-25523424 GCA_014839995.1 Xenentodon cancila | reverse complement strand
ACCCATTCCATGAAGCTCTCTGTGCACTGTTCTTAAGCTAATCTGAAGGCCACATTAAGTGTGGAGGTCTGTAGCAATTGACTCTGCAGAAAGTTGGAGACCTCTTTGCACTATGAACCTCAGCATTCACTCTCTCCGCTCTGTCAGTTTACGTGGCCTACCACTTCATGGATGAGTTGCTGTCATTCCCAAACACTTTCATGTTCTTCCAGCTGACAGAGCGTAGAATATTTGGTAGCAAGGAAATTTCAGGAAATTGCACAGGTGGCATCCTATCACAGTTCCACGGTGGAATTCACTGAGCTCTTGAGAGCGACTCATTCTTTCACAAATCACAAATAGTTTTACAGTACAGGTTTTATACACCTGTGGCCATGGTATATATGTATGTATATATATATATATATATATATATATATATATATATATATATATATATATATATATATTGCAGACAAATGGCTATTAATGTTAACCCAGAGGGCAACCAGCAATGGCTGATTAAATTCTGGGATGTTCCTTTAAGAGTACTTCCACGTATACTGCATATAGGCAGCTCATGCTTGGATTTTAAGCCTGATATACTAGTGGCTGAGTTTGGACATTAGTCGGGGCTAAATCAGTGAGTAGTCAGGGTTCCCTGTTGGCACTCACTTGTTATGCATGAGCTACTAAAAAAAAACCATCAAAGACGCTTGCCGATGCAACGCTGAGTCATCTCTGACTGCCAACGAAGATTTGGCTCTGTCAGGAGTCCTCCATTTGATCTACAGCCAATGGGAGAGCAAGGAATGGGCTGACGTCACCTTTTCAGGATTTCTTCAGTTACAAGTCACTGCAAACTTTAAATGGAACGCAATGTGTCTTAGCTACTTTTATCACATATTTTCTACATTTTCATTTTGGCAAATACAAGTATGAGCTACTGTTTGAGGATTGGGATGAAGGTGGAGGAGTGGTTACTGTGGATTCTCTTGTGCTGGGGTTGTCACATGACCTTATGATATAGGGTTTTGCATTGTTTGGGTTTTATTTGATTCTTTCTATTGCACTTTCTTTTTTTTTGTAGCTCTTTGTGTTTTTATTTCCTGCTTTAATTTGAAAGTGCTTTTCCCCCACTGTGTGGCTTCTTCTTTGACTTCCTATGTGGGTTTTCTGTTTTGATCATTCACATCTGTGTCTTGTTACCGGTTGAGTGTCTACATATTGCTCTGTCTTTACTCTGTTCCTTACTACTCTTTCATCTTCATGTCAGTCCTCCTGCTTGTCTCTTTACCCCCCACGTTTTTCTTTCATTTCTAGTTTTTTTCTTTCTGGTTTTACTTTGTGTTTCTAGATTTCCTACAGTGCAGCACTGTTTGTTTGGTATTAAACTACTTTTGTTTGATGACTCCTGCATCCCTCATCTTCTGTATTTGGGTCGTCAAAACCGAACATGAACATGAACATGAACATGAACATGAACATGAACATGAACATGAACTTTTTAATGACATGCTGCCCCAATTTGGTTCAGAGTGACAAAAGATTATATTCAAGAATGCCTGTTAAAAGTACTTAAGAAAAAATATATTTTAATCAGCAATAATTGTAATAATAATTTCTGAAGTAATGAATCATATCAAGTGGAACATGAATAAACATATAGTAATATCTTTGGTTTTGGTCTATGTCTTTTTTTTCTGTTTGTGCTGGCTGACCCGTAGAAAGCAAGGCAGGTAGCATCCTTTCTTTCTCACACCCAACTCACACATTTACACAGCACTTTCTAAACACAAATGTGCACACACATAATGAACATTAACATACTTAAGCACCCAACCCACAAAAACTCCAAATGTGTATACAGTGACCAGGGGACATGACAACCTTGCACGTCTAAACATCGGAGCAGAGTTGAGCTTGAGAAACAAGCATCCAGTCCAAATACTTCTGGTGGCATTAGGCCAACTTGATAGAACTTGATAGAAAGCCAAGGTCAGAAATAATAGAGGTTACAGAGGTATCCAAAGAAAGAAAAGCTCTAAAGCCAGGGAAGAGCAAAAAGTTGTTTGTAGGGGCAGTTTTTACAAAATTCACCTGATTAATAGAAATAGTCCATTGAGACTAAGCTAAAAGAGGAGGGGGGGGAAGTCAAAAATGTGTTGGTGAGGAAGATGAGGATAAAATACAAGACTGTGAGAGGAGAGAAAAAAAGTGTGTTTGAGACAGAAAGCACACCTAAAAAAACACTGTGTTTGTGTGATATGAAGGTGGAAAGAGGAGGGAGACAGGGACAAAATGATGAGCATGGGATGGCGTGGAATCTGTTCTGTATGTCATTACATACATGTATGACATTATATCGTTCATAGGCAAATGATGAAATACTTGCCCTCAGTTTGTTCGCTATAAATCAATTTCTATGTAGTCTACTATTGAAGAAAAAAAGAAAGAAAGGAAAACACTTTGGAAATGTAGTAAAAACATATGTATAGACACATTTGAAAATGCAAACAAATTCAGAACATGCAAAATCTTCTTTGAAGTCTACTAATCAAATGTGAACAGAAAACAATTGCTTGCCAATGAAACAACAGACAATAAGAACATTTATTGAAGACTGAAGATTAAAGGTCATTTGAACTCATTAACCTGAACTATTTAATCAAAAAAGTAGGTATTCGCCAAATTTAATTGAAAAAAAACAAGTGTAACGCCTGGGCTTGGTGGCTTTTCCAGGAGACTGACAAGGCAGTTTGGGCCTGACCTCACTTGAGCTGACCAAATCGAGATGATTGCTGTCTCAACCCTGAGTTTCCTCCAGCTCGGTGAGGAAGATTTTCTGCAAAGATTCATTCACAGAAGTGTTCAGTCCTTGATTGGAGCTCTGAATGCATTTCATACTTGCTGAACTGAAACATGGCTGAAGTTCACGATTCTGCACGATTCCCAGCTTCAACGCACCAGAGTCCTCTTACAAATCTTCACATGATAAAAGTTTCCTTGCTGAATGTTGCAGAGGAATATTATTTGTGCCTTTAGTGGCCTTTCTTGACTGTGTGGAGATAGGAAAGGGGGGCAGTGGGAGAAGACATGCAGCAAAGGTTTATAGGCCAGGACTCAAACCTGGACTGCCGCAGGAGGACTGAAGCCTCTGTAAATACAGTGCCTGCTTATTGCTCTGAGCTAAACAGTTCCCCAAAACACTGGTTTTAAATGGGTCTAGAATTCAACATTGCTCTAGGATTTGTTGAGCCTGTTTCTGACCCTTTAAGCTACTGGTTATCACAGATATGATCATTTGTATGTTATTTTTGTACTTTTGATTAATGAACCACTGATCCTGATGCAGCTGTATTTGCACCAAAGAGATTCTTCACTTCCTTGCATTATTGGCCAGCCTAATTATGTCATTTTGTGTTATTTGGGGAGGCAATGGGGGACTAGAAGGTGTCTACTTGTAACTTTTGTAATCATCTTGAGTAAAGTTCTGTCCTCCAGCTACATTAGCTGGAGAACGTAGCTTCGGGATGCTGTGTTTGCAGAGAAACAATGACACTCATTCGGTCTTATTCAGTCTCTTCTCTTTCCCTCATTTACAACTGAGCTCAGCTGAACTGTGAAGTGAATGGAGTAGTTTCAGTAATTGATTTGGTTCAGTGCATTTACCAAAAATATATTCTACTGTCTACACTTTTTTCCTGATTACTGACATATTTGATTGATGTATAATGGGTAACTTTTTTTAAAAAGATTTTTTGGCACTAGTGGCCTTTATTCAAAGTAGGTAGTCAGGAAATGGGTATAGCGAGAGGGGAGATAACACGCAGGAACGAGCTACAGGCTGGGATTTGAATCCGCACTTCCTGCACGAGGGCAAAAGCCTTTGTAGATGGTGCCTGCTCAACCCACTGAGCTATTCAGGGCCCATAATAGTAAACTTTTAAAAAATAATTGTGGACTGTTGTCAGAGCTGTCTAAAGTCACTCTGACCTGACAACTGTCACTCTGACAGCTCTCGTTACTGCTTGTAGGGATTTGTTCATAGATGTTGCTATGGAGATCATTTATCAGTTGTGTTTGAGCAGAAGTCAGAACACCAGCATCTAAAGTATCAACATTTCAGCATCTAAATTTCTTTATGTGGAAGCATAATGACAATAAAGATTTTTGATTGATCCCTTGATTGATAAAAATATTATCATCATTCACAGAAAGGTATTTTAAAATGTTTTACTTAAGCCTTAAAATTTATTCAAATGAAGCGTGGTTGCTTTAACAGAGGAACATACTTGAAGATGGATTTGGTCTACTTTCACTGTTATAACAGTTTCAAATCTTCTTGGAAAGCTCTTCACAAGATTTAGATTTTTTTTTTCCATTGATTTTTGTGCCCATTGTAGTGCATTTCTGAAGTAGGGCATTGATGTTGGACTAGAAGGCCTGGCTCAAATCTCTGTTCCAGTTCATCCCAGAGGTGCTTGATAGGGCTGAGGTCAGGACTCTGTGGTCCACGTCTTTTACACTGAAACCATCAAACTTTGTCTTTATGGTCCCTCCTTTGTCCACTGGGATACAATCATGTTGGGACAGAATAGGACCATAATATTGCCCAAAATGTCTTGGTATGCTGAAGCATTAATATTGTCCTTCACTGGAGACGAGGAGACTGGCAAAAACCCTGAAAGGCAGCGCATACCATGATCCCTCATCCACCAAACTTTAGGGTTGGCACAATGCAGTCAATCAGGTAATGTTCTCCCGGCGTCCATCAAACCTGGACTATGCAATCTGAGTGCCAAACAGAGTGGCGTAATTCGTTAAGCCACATAATACTTTTCCACTTCTTCAGTCCAGTGCTGCTGTGCTTTTGACCACTGAGCCTGATGCTTTAAATTGTCTTGGTGCTGTGAGGCTTGCATGCAGCCACTTGACCATGGAAACCGTAAAGCTCCTGCCAATCAATTTTTGTGTTTAGATGAATTTTAACAGTTTGTCAAGCAATGGTTTCAGAAGTGTTGGAGACTTTAACGCACCAGTCATTGATCCCACACTGTGATTTTACATGGTCAGTCGCTTTATGGTAAGTAGCTGTTGCTCCTAAACACTTCCACTTTCTGATAAAAGCACCTAAAGTTGACTGATGAATATCCAGCAGGGATGACTTATTCCATTCTTTCAACTGCGAGGCTTCACCTGTGTTACCTACCGATTCTGCATCATCACTGCAGCTATTGCCAGGTGAGACACTCCAACGCCATTGTAATGATGCGGGAATTTCAGCCATGCCAACCCTATCCACATTCCTCTCACTTCATGTTTAATTGAACTTAGTTATTTACTTCCATGTATATATTCCTCGGTGATCTACATAGCAACAAAGTAATTCCATGATGTGGTTGGTTCTCAATGATTTCTGAGGGTGCAGAGATTTTCATGGACATTGGATAGGTGGACTTCTTTTAGCTTTTCGATTGTCAGCCAATAAGAGACATCTAAGCCTGAAACTTTAAAACTCTTTGAAGAAACCAGTGTTGTGTATTGAATTTCCATTTGGACCACCTTCTCTCAACGTGTCTCAGACACATGCTTGGTCAGGAGCCTGCGACGTTGTCCCTAAAGGCCCTGAATACCCTCAAAGTGTTACTTTTGGATACACAAGGTTTATCCAGCTGGTAACGTAACAGTTGTCGCCATAGCAACGTGGTAAAAGTCAAGGATCTTTCAACAGTAAAGTGTATTTTTACAGTGTATTTCAACACCTAACTAGAACGTTTTTCCCAACCTAACCATCTGCATTACAGGGTTTTTTATGATTACACACTAAAAATACTCCAAAATACACACTTTTTGAAATTTGACACACAAGGAGCAAAATATTGGCCCAGATTGACAGAATTATATGCACATTTTCAACCACACTCTCTTGGCTACACAACACAAAAGCACACTTTATGCATAACTTAAAAAAGCACACACACAACTCTCCACATTAGACACAAACTCCAAAACTAAAAGCATGTGTGTGGTCATTGCTAATCATTTCCACTCAAATACAGCATTTAAATATGGCTGCAACTGGCGATCGTCAGTGTCCAAGCAGATTTGCAACCATCGCAGAACATTTTCACATGTGCAGTAAACGGAGCATCACTGGACAGCCGGGGAGTCGGGAGATTTTTGTGTCCTTTATTGAGGTGTGTTTATGTGCATGTGCGTGTAGTATTTTTCAGTGTAGTACTTGCTTTTTCAAGACATATGATGGAGTTTTTTCCAGGCTGGGGCAAACAAGATTTAAGATTTTCTAAGACTATGTCACTCGTGCATTTAGGACCCCTAGTGCTCAGTTGAGGAACTGCAACTACTCTTCCTGCTGGGCATCAAACTAGCACGGATGATGTAGCATCTTGGTCAACACAGTTGAACTGAAAGAGCACAGTACTTTTGTTTGTCCCCGTAATTAACAGTTCAGTGTCACACACTTTTATTATATTCATCCTAACTGTTTAAATCCACTCAAATTTCACTTTACCGAAGTGCTCACATCTTCTTCTACTCTCTCAAAACATGCTTCCTTACACCACTGCCCTCTAGTGGACAGCAGTGTGTAAAGAAAACTGAGATAAAACTGTTAGTTTGTATTACAAATGCACTCAGTGTGTTTTTGTGTGTGTTACACTTAAAAGATGACATGTCATTAGAGCTGTTTCTGTCTGTCCTATCAGTGGTTTGAAGAAACTGATCCTCAACTTGAAGTATTTCTTACATTTTCAGCAGGTACGTCTGTCCCCCACCTCATCTTGAGCAACATTTCATCTGCTCTGAACTTTTCAGGGCCAAGCTCAATTTGTTTTAAATCAAACACCTCCCCAGCCCTTAACTTCCCCCAGCTCTAAATCTAGTGTCATTTGATCATGACACACGCAAGTCACTATCCTCCTGAAATGATCAAACAATCTTATGAGTAATTGAGTATTCAAGGCATAAAAAGTAGTCATAAGACCAGATATGATATTTATTTGATATGGAAATGTTTATACATATGCATTGTAATATATTAATTATTCATATTGTCTTGTGTTTTGCTGGTTGTCTGCAATATACATTATGTATTCTCTTCTTCCGACAGGCTCATCTTTTGAAATGGTAAGAAAAAAGAGGTTAAAAAAAGAAGGATCAGTTGGCATCTTTCACTTTGACTACAAAAGAATAAAAGGAGGAAAACTTCATTATATATACTAGTGACAGGAAATGTGAAATGCAACGACAGACACACAGAATGAGGACTTTTTTTTTCCCTCTCCCACCTTGGTTTCATGTCTCTGTTGCTGAAAAACAAAGAAATGGTCTCCATGGACCATGAAATACATAAATAAGCGCAGAGGCAGGAAGTTAATCCTTTTATCACTGGTGTAATTCTGTGATTTTTTTTTTTAATGTAAACCCTTGACAACGGCTTTTAAAGTGCTGGATTTGGGCCTCACATTTAACAATTTCAAACATGTACATTTAAATTTGCAATCACAATAATCCACAGCTTTTCTTTCATGCAAAAAAACAAAAAAAATTAACTTTATGGGACTTTGCAAAATCTTTCATGAAACACCTGGGTAAAATTAGATTGTTTTGCTCTCGGAGGCCCAGTAGAATTCTGGTTTGGTCAAGTACTGTTGTAAATACTGCGTCAGTATAGTAATTCATGTGGACATGTTTACCAGCTGAAGCCCAGCGTAACCAGCAAAGAAAGTGAAAGCCTACGGATTTCACAGAGACAACTGAAGAAACATTTAGTTTACAGCAGCAGGCAGTGAAATCCCACTTTCAGTGTAGAGACATAGTCAACGGTAATGTAGCCTCTGTGTCAAATCTCCTCAAAAAAACACTCCATTTTTTTAATTTTTCTTCGTCATGTGGTCACAACACGCAGAAAATCTGCACATAACTTATTATAGCATCCTGAAAAATTTAAAAAAGAACACAAAACTTAAGACTAAGAACTACATGACACAAAGCGTTTTTTTTTATGCTGTAGTCTACGCAGCATGACAGGACGGGCGCACTAAACACTAGTTTCAATTAAACAGATCACACTCAGATGTCAGTCTGAGCGGATCTTTAGCGTATTTGATGTTGTGGGAGGGACATAGCGGAAATTTTGGGAAGCCAAATAACCTTCAAATATGGCAGAACTTTTTTTTTTAATCGAAGAAATCACACAAGGACACTTCGACACGTGCACCACGAAGGCACCATGAAGGCACCATGAAGGCACCATGAAGGCACCACGAAGGCACCATGAAGGCACCATGAAGGCACCATGAAGGCACCCTGAAGGCCACTGAAGTTGGAGGATGCTCTATCTTGGACTGACTGGATCATGGCAGTTCCTCCACTTGTAAGAGCCACCCATATCTCCTGCTCTTTAGCTGTTGTGCATATATCAGCAAATATATAATGTTATTTATCAGCAAAGACAACAGTTTTCTGTGTAAATGTTTTAAGCAGTAACCGTCTGTGGTGTACTGCCTGAGGTCAGCGCAGGATTACATGTGTGTGGGGGCTGTTTTAGTTTGACTGGACAGCATCTTGCTTTTTTATTGTTATTCACTGTGTTTATTGTCTGTGCTACATTTTTGATGGTAGGCCAGCGTGCTGGCGTTCTCAGGTTCCACTGGGAAATGCTTTCAGCATCAGTCACTGTGTGTGCGTGTGTGTAGTTGTATTTGCCTGTATGCTTCTGTATTCTTTTTTCTTTTTTTCACATGTGGAAAAGTGTGTTTGTTTGTACCAACAGCACAGCAATCTGTAGGCGGGTCATCATTCTTAATGCAGCCTGTGTCATCAGTTCCCGTGACAACTGGGGGAATGATGCGGGCGATACATATGAAAGAGGGTGCCATGCATAAACATGCACACTGCAGGAGGAGGGGGGCGAGGGCAGCAGGGGGCTGAGGTTATATGGGAGATGTGTGTTTGTGAGCACATGCTCTCTTACCTGGACGTCTCTTCTATTGCTGTTTATTATTCATGAGCCCTCCCCCGGTGTGCTGTTGCTAGCCCCTCCCCCTGACATGTGAGGCTGTATGTGTGAGAGTGTGATGGATGGTGACAGCGTCCTCGGATGGTAGATCAAGATTAAGATCAAACACAGCCCAACGTCACCGTCCGTCAAACCCACTGGATGGCCTTTAGCCACACACACACACACACACACACACAGCACAGCACAGCACAGCACACACACACGCACGCACGCACGCACGCACGCACGCACGCACGCACGCACGCACGCACACACACACACAGGATTAAAGGAAGGCGGGACTAACTTTTGGGCACAACTGTAAATGTACGTGCCCTGGACACGCATTACATCTCATCATGAACACTTTACTTGTGGGTCTGTGTGAAAATACACTTTTGTAAAGATGTGTGCCCAGCATTTACAGTTCAAATAAGGAGAGTGGACACTGAGCCTTTATGTGTTTACAGAGCACACACACACACACACACACATGCAGAGAGGCAGCTTTGGTCTCCCTCTCCACATGCAGCATTCCAACGGGACCTGTTTTCAACTCATTCATTCCACAGGGATCACGGCAGGTCGAGTTCAATGCCAGGGAAAAAGAGCACTCACAAGAACGTAAATACACACACGGATTCACTCACACTGTACCATGCCGTGAACACGGCACGGGTAGAATTACAGCCAGCAGAGGGGCAGATTTTTGGGTAAATACACCAAAACTAGCCTTATTGTGTTTTTGCATTTCAGGGGGAGGACAAATAAATGAATAAATGGATGGACAGAGATGTAGGCAGGGCATTAGTTTGGTGGAGAGAGGGAGGAAAACAGCGAAGCAACAGTTTTAACCACATTTATTCTTTTCTCTCTCTCTGCTTTTGTGAACCTCTTTTAAGCTCTCAACTTTTTTTTCCTAAACTTCTTTACTCTTTGTGAAAGTTTTACTTTCTAAAGAAAAGACACTGGCAGTGTAAAGTTTTCCTGTTTGGTGAAAGTACCAGGGAATTAAAAATGTGCATCGGCATCTGGAAGCGGTGTGTTCGTGACCTGGAGAAAGAGTGAGGCAGAGAAAGAAAGAAAAAAACTATAGAAAGATATAAAAACTTGATCCGTAACACTGTTAGTTTTTGAAATAACATGCAGACTATTGTTCTAGTATGTAACTGTCAAAATCTGTTACACTGTATGAACAATAAAAGCAATTTTACAATCGGTAGTATATAAAAAAAAGAAAAACAGGATGGAGTACTTCTGGAGCCTGGAGTCCTTCTGTCCATCCCAGTGTACCAAAACTAAACCTGCAACTCACAGAGGTGGAAGACCTACAAGACATGTTTTCCTCAAGGTGTTTTGGGACTTGTATTGATTTTCATTTGACAGTCAGAAGACAGAGGGGAGGACATACAGCCAAAACCGCATTCAGGACTTGAACCTAGTCGTCTGCAGCGAGGACAGAGGTCTGAGTACCTGAGGGCCTCTTCAACCAGCTGAGCGACACGACACCTGAGCTCACCATCTCAGTCTTAAAGCTAAAATAATTACTTAGAACTGGATAAAGGCAAAAGTTTAAAAAAAAACCCAGCATAAACACAGTGAACTCTAATCTGAGCAAGTTTATAGACCAGACTGCTGACAAATGCAGAAAGTGACTGTTGATGGAGGCTAAGAAACGTCCGGACCCTCCCTGTTCGTGGTGTTTCATCAAGTTTTAATTGCAGCCATCTTCATTTTCTAGGGAAAACAAAAACAAACTCATTAGGGCTGCAACTGACGACAATTTTTATACTTAATTGATGTATCAATTATTGAAATGATTTATCAACTAGTCGGATTATAAATTGCTGAATAACTGAAACCATTTTATTTTACTATTAGGTTTAAAATTAGCCAAAGGTTATTTAAGGTGTGTGCCAGAAAATAATTTTTTCTGTGAGAAATATGTGATTCATTTGATCTGTTTGATGAAAAAATGTTGCTGCTCAAGACTATAAAAACAAACAAAGGACACGTAAAGTGCATTCATATATATTAACAGAGGTCGAGTCAAAAGCTCATCTGGGTAACTCCATAGACCGTACGAGATGTTTGGAAAATTCAGAAAATCTGAAGGAGTTGTTCTTATGAAGACTTTTTGGACACTAGTGGCCTTTATTGAAAATGGAGATTGACAGGATGAACCGGGACCTGAACCTGGACCTGAACCGGGACTTGAACCGGGACCTGAACCGGGACCTGAACCCGGACCTGAACCGGGACCTGAACCTGGACCTGAACCCGGACCTGAACCTAGACCTGAACCCGGACCTGAACCGGGACCTGAACCGGGACTTGAACCCGGACTTGAACCGGGACCTGAACCTAGACCTGAACCCGGACCTGAACCGTGACCTGAACCGGGACTTGAACCGGGACCTGAACCTGGACCTGAACCCGGACCTGAACCTAGACCTGAACCCGGACTTGAACCGGGACTTGAACCGGGACCTGAACCCGGACCTGAACCGGGACTTGAACCGGGACTTGAACCGGGACTTGAACCGGGACTTGAACCGGGACCTGAACCCGGACCTGAACCGGGACTTGAACCGGGACTTGAACCGGGACCTGAACCCGGACCTGAACCTAGACCTGAACCCGGACTTGAACCGGGACTTGAACCGGGACCTGAACCCGGACCTGAACCCGGACCTGAACCGGGACCTGAACCGGGACTTGAACCCGGACTTGAACCGGGACCTGAACCTAGACCTGAACCCGGACCTGAACCGGGACTTGAACCGGGACTTGAACCGGGACTGACCTTTGCCTTGCAGACATGGACACCTGCTCCTGTAGTTGACCAGCACCTCTAACATGGCGTTTTTGACGGTCATTTACCACAACTGATATCCAGCCTCGAACACTTGGAGAGCTCCATTTCTACGGCTCCTCGCGTCCCGGAACTGGATGCGTTCTGCTCAAACGACCTGTTTCTGTCTTCACTTGGGTAACAGGCAGGTCAGCTAGAAAACGCCACCAGTGGTCAGCTGACCCCGGTGGCAGCAGTTTTTCTGTCGCTCTGTGGCAAGCCACTGATGGTTACGAGACCTTTTTCATTAAAGTGAAGCACACATTTGTGGGAAAGTTTGCACCACTATCGGCAGGAATCGAAAGCAGCTATAAATGTCTTGTATGTACATCCCCTGATGTTCTGGCTGAAACAGATTATTGGGAATCTTTGTTGTTGATGGGAGCAGGTTTCCACCGATCAGGACTGATAAATAAAGGTGAAACAAATTTAAGGTTGATTTAAGGTTGTGATGGTGCACTGATAATATTCTGACTGGAATGCATGCGTGAAGCATCTGGGTCCACTGTTTAAGAGTGAAAATGTGCTTTACTCAGCCTCTGCCTGCTTTTCCAGATAGTTAATGGTCCATTTCTTTGCAAACTGCTTTACCATCTTCATCAGAGAAAAGAAAAAAAATGGAGTAATTAAAATGTCTTACTTGTAGCTTAATTACGAGCCAGCCAATGAATCTCTTTGTCAGAGCAACACTTTCACTCTTTCTCCTTCTGCACAAAACAATGAAACCCCTGTTAAAATGTAATCTCCTCTTTGTTCAGATTAGATTCTGCATTCTTTTTTCTTGTCTAAGTTGAAACGTTTAATCTAATCAAAGACGAACAACGTGCCTCTACGCTCTTTTTCTCCTCTTTAACTCCCGAGCAGCCCACCCCACCCCATCCCATCTCCCTCCCCAACACTGTAGCCATGGAAATGAGTCTTTGGGGATGAAAGGAAACCATAATTTTGTGCCGGGATTAATTTGGAGACATGAGCGATGCCAAATGAAATCTCTGTCAAAACCTCTGCTGATTCTTTTCATTGCTCGCAGATCCTGGAGAAATCTGTTCCCCGTGGTGTTTATGATTTGACAGTCCAGTAGTTTTGGACTTAGTTCCCCCCTGATACCTTTGACATGTTGACATTAAGTGGTTGCCGAGACAGGCAGTACCCATATTTCAATCACCATTAAGCAGAGGATATTTGGTGTTAGTGTGGATGGAGAGAAGCGCTGGTGACAAACACACATTCACTGCTGCAACAGCAGGCAAACAACTGTAATCACATTAGAGAGAGAGCTGAAACCATTTGCTGGGCGTGCAGGGAGGTAAATAACGTCCGCACCTGACCCATCTGATCCGTCAAAAAAAGTGAATGTGATTGTTTTGTGGTGTCCTTGTCAAATGTCCTTTGTTCACATTAGTTCTGCCAAGTGGAGGAATTTCTACTTTTCTATGACTTTTACCTGCAACTTAGGTGGGAGAACCCTCTCGTTGAGTTCTCTCACAATATCACGCTGTTATGAGTATTTATCTGTGAGATATTACAAATAAAGATTCATACATAAAGGTAGCCCCCCGTCTTTTAATCTCATTTAATCATAGTAGGTCTTAGTGTAAGGTAAACACCACCTCAGAGGAATGACAGCATATGACCTCTTTTTTTTCCATGCTATTGTTTGTCAAATAAAAATGAATATAAATGAACTCCCTTACTGCCTCCTCAGGATCTGAGACGGGACGTTGTAGCCAGGTGTTCCTAATCATCATCTCTTGATGAACTGATCACGAGTGGTATAAAATCTGTAGGAAAGAGGCAGAAATCTGAAGGCGAGACGGTTTCTACATAGAGCTCTCATCTGACATGCCCACTTGGGTTCCCATTAGAAAGAAAGAAAGAAAGAAAGAAAGAAAGAAAGAAAGAAAGAAAGAAAGAAAGAAAGAAAGAAAGAAAGAAAGAAAGAAAGAAAGAAAGAAAGAAAGAAAGAAAGAAAGAAAGAAAGAAAGAAATGATATTAAATTCACTTCCTGACTTCTTTGTTTGTGGATCACCCTGAAACACAAATGTGAATGGTTTGAAACTATTTGAAAATACAGCAGGAGATGAAGAGGTACTGCAGACTGCCAGACCTTGAATTACACCCAGTTTACTGCGTAGCTTTTGACTCGTATACCCTGGAGCCCCCGGTACCGGGGCCAAATGCCTAATGAGAACATAAGCCTGAGATTAGGCTGGGTGTAAAGGGCGGCGAGAAACTAAAAGTTGTCGTCACTTTGAAAGCTTTATTCACCCAACTGAAAGACAAGTTCTCTCTTCTAACAACACATTTCAGCAGATGTCCATCAATGTGTGCCTAAAAAGAAAAAGTATTTATATTTATATTTAGTATTTAGGCTGACCTGATTCAAAAGATTTGTTTTTTGTTTGAGGTATTTTATAAGCAAGGAAACTTGTACAGATTCAAGCATGGGATCGGGAGATGGGGATACAGATCAGTGTTACCTTCTGGAGGGAAACCTGCAGCAGTACATTTTCATTAATGCAAGACATCATGTAATTCAGTTTAAATTAATCCATAGGCTCTCTTGATCCAAAACTAACTTACTTTTCAGTATCTTATGTGATTGGTGCAAGTCTGTTGAGGGCTCTTTGGCCCCCTATTCTTCGTTTTTTTCCAAAACTCTATAACACGACTATTTTAGTGGCATACTTGGCCTAAAAATACTACTCACTGTGTATTTGGCAAAAACTATGCACAGTATTTCAGAATAAACATATAATAATCACTGTTAAGGATGGTAGCGGAGGGGTAATGATTGGTTGAAGAGCTAAAAAAAAAACTTGTTAAGGATTTGGAATGGAGTCCAGATCTCAACCTGGACCTCCGGAGAATCCAAGAGGCCCGAGGCCAGTCCAGTGACCCAGTCCAAGCATTGAGTAGAGCTGGTGTCTGGGTGTGATACACCTGTCTGGCTATGACACAGCAACATGTTGTATGTTGAATCAACCCTATATTTAGTCAGAATTGGTTGGAAGTATGACAAGCTGTGGTGTGCTGAGTTCCCAAGAAGTTATTGTTATCTGGAGTTCCACCTCGCCAGTTTCTGATTTGTTTCCATAGAAATAGAGGGCTGTTTAAAAACAAAAAAACGTGATGCAAGAA